>APFE031754604.1:1118-19350 GCA_000404065.3 Pinus taeda
TGCAGGACAAAGGGACTTTCAGGGAAACTTGTCACTCTTTCACAAAACAGACATCAGAGTCATCTTTTAAGCCCTTTCCTGACTCCTAAAAACTGAAAAGATTGCCGAGCGTTTCTTTTACACTCGTTAAAACGGAATTAAAAGACGGTCCCCTTATAGCCCTTTTCTGACCGTAAAAAATAGGAAAAGATTGCCGGATTTTTGTCGTTTCAAATTCGATATTGGAAATAAAACGACGTGTCCTTGATCGCTTTTTACTTTTCAGGTCAAAGACACTAACTATGAAAATATCCTTGGTCGCAAGATAAAGCGGTTCTCCTAGGTATTATTTTATACTTTTTCGGGCTTAGGAGACACAACTTTACGAAAAAGTTCAATCTGGAGTCTTCTAAGTTTTTCAGACTCTCTAAATATGAAAAACGCCGAGTTTCTCCTATACTGGACTCGTTAAAATTTCACAGTAAAGGACCTGTTCTATTACAAACAGGAACGGACCACTCCTTCTTAGGGTTCGCATCAAAAACTAAGTTGGACTCATCCGAAGGATTAGCTTACAAACAAGCATATGTTATCCTCCTCAAGCTTGTAAAAAATAAAGAGGTACTTGCCAGAAATGGTGGGGAAAAATGAGAAGAATGAGCCTATTTGATATCCTTTTGTCTCAGAAATAAAACCTTACTACCACTCTTGAACACGACACTTATTCATTCACCTGGGTTGGGAAATCCCTTGTCTCACAGTTGACCAAGATCATTTGACATATTTAGCTGGGTTATGGGATTCGACTTTGAGTCATTCGTCGCCAAACCATCTGTTGTGTTGTTATGTGTTCAAGAGGTTTGTAAACAAAACATTCAACCGCAAAATACCTATCATTCATTGGGTCATCATTGAGTCAGTCCTTGCAACAACATTTCTTCAACTTGAACTATGGTTTCGTGTTGTGGGCTTGCCTGCGACGGGTCGCTTTCTATCGACATCAACGCATTATCTAGAGAGTTGACTTAGAAATCGTCAGTACCTTGGAGTCTGCATGCATCAATGGCAGGTTTCTCGCCTTCGACGTCAGTTTTCATCATTGACTTGCGATCGAAGGATTCCATGAAATGTTCGACATCGACTCATTCATTCACATCTTATGGATTGTGCTGGGTACTTTGAGAACCATTGACATTACTGGTGGTCTCTCTCACGCTTGTTAACAGTTTACATCATTGACTGGTAATCAAGTGGTTTCTACCATGTTCGACATCGACTCATTGATTCACATGGCTAGAATCGTACCAATTCGGGAAGTAGAGATGAAGACCCATCTAGTTTCCACCATCCATGCTGCGATGAGTTTTTTATTCATTATGTTGTAGACCAATTATAAACAGATGGCTGCGTCCATACTGTGTCTACACGAGTCTATGATTATGATGTATTATGAAATCATTCCTGTATCAGAATAGTTAGTCTGTTAGTTAAAATTTTGATCTGAGTATGGGAATGCCTACCTCAGCGATGATATAATCTTATACATGTATTTTGTGTTGAAAATTGTAGGTTCTAACCAGGCTCTCCACGAGGTAATCCTTGAAATGATAAAGTACTTCACCCTTCCTAGATGATATAAAACCCTTATCTATTACAGGCTTCGCACTTTAGGGGGCAATCTGTTACACTAAAATTTGTCACCATGACTATCTGCAGTTAATATGGCTCCATCAATAGTCATATTATCCTCCTTGTCAAGCCTTATACCTCTGGTCTCCATGTCAAACTTCAAAAAAGAGAGAAAGTCATTAAAAATCATGTTTATCTCTAGGTACGCAGGTTCTCTCTACCGTGCCTGCGTGTACGCATCCCAAGCTCATTGTACCTGCGTACTTGTACGCTCTGTAAGTCAAGGGATGGGTGCGTACTCCTGTAAAGGTCAAAAGGCGCGAGTTTCATCTTAAAAGAGTTACTTGTGGTCACTTCTAGAGCTTTCTAGAAGAGTGTTTGACGTGTATTGAGCGCCTCCAGATGGTTCATGCATCCCTATGATAGAGGAACTTATCCCATCAAGAGAGGAGCTACCCCATCCAAAAGAGGGAGTATCCCATTGATGTTGGAACTGAATAACTTCCTCTAGAACACTATAAATACAGGCATTGGGCCAAAGGAGGGGAGGTTGAAAGCTGAACATTCCAAAGGGTAAATGCTGCTGGAATTAGGACTTCCATTGGTAACTTGTGAGGAGAGATTACCATCCTTTCTTGTTGCCATATTGGGAGTGGGTGAGCTTGTCAAAGTAGAGGAAATCTCTTGTTGGACCCTGGGAGGAGCTTGCACAACACCAAGGCTCAGGTTGTAATGGTTCCTTTTTTGTTTCCTTAATACAAATAAGTCCATTCTTCTCAATGATTTGTTGTTAATGAATTGTTTCATGTACTCCTTGGTCTATGTGTTGAATATGCTTTGTTTTATGGAATATTCAGGTGTTATGTAATCGTTTGATTGTTAGTGTATGCAGGTTTCAAAGTGAAGGAGGAGCTCATCTGGATCGACGAGGCTGGACTGCTGCAACAAGCGTTGGATTTAAGGTAGGATTGAAAAACACTTGGTTTCTCATAGAATGATGTATGTTTAGAGAAGTATTGCTCTTAATTGTCTTGTTTGTCACTAGAGAGTCTTAGACTCTTAGGGAAGTTAGTTTTGTCAGCAAAAATAACTCTTTCCGCATGACAGGAGTGAAGCAACACTTTTAGGGACTTAGGAGCTTTTGGTTTATGGACATTTATGATTGGGGTTGCAATGCCAAAAAATGCCTATAATAGTTGCCCCCTAAAGCATGAGGTCGTTAATCTTTTGATGTCGGGTGAAATTATTTATCATGAGGATCCAAAGTTATTTCGAGCTGGAAGGCGACCTGTAATAAGATACAATACAATACATTATCTTCATAATATTTTCATGATCTAGCTGAGGTGGGCATTCCCATGCTCATCTTTATAAATTGATTTTCATGTACATAGGACAGACAACCATCTGTGTAGCAGACTGATGATTCAGATGGAGTCATCATCCTTTGATTTGGATGATCATCTGTTTGGAAATGATGTATATTCGATGTCTTTATATTCCTGAATATATCGCAGCCCGGATGGATGAAACTAGATCTGGGGTCTTCAAAACTCATTCAATCTTCACTCGGAGTACAAGTCAATCCATGTGAAAGATATTCTGGAGTCGAACATGGAAAGACATCGCCTGATTACCAGCCAATGATGTAAGCTGTTAACAGGCGCGAGAGGAATCATCGATAATGATGATGACCCTCAAGGTACTGCAGTACAATTCGCGTGGTGTGAAAAAGGGACTTAGTGTTGAATACCACGCAAAATCTTTCGGTCGAAGGCCATTGATGTAAACCTATCACCGGAAGTGAGAAACTTACCATTGAGGCATGTAAGATTCAAAGTACTCAAAGGGTTGTTCCTAGGTCGACTTGTTGGATGATGAGCTTATGTCGACAAGAAGCGACCCATCATAGGAGGGCCTTAATGAATCCCACATCTATGACACAGAATGGAGCAAATGATTTTGGACGTGAAAACAATCTGATGATATAAGGTTCAGGGTGGCGGTCATGAAAGAATGGAGCGTGAATGTATTGCAGCGGATGAGGCATAGGTGAATTCTCTGACTAACTTCTCTTGAACATACTGGCGACACTGACATGGATTGGTAGCATTAAACCCAAATATGGATGGTGTGATGTACCAATGGTGATATGACCGGTGAACAGAATAACCCAACCTGACTCAGACGGAGTGAAAGTGTCATGTTCAAGAGCGACTTGCTACCAATAAAGTTTCTTCAAGTTTTCTTCCTGATTTTCCCTAGTCATTGCTAACCAATACCTCTTTATTTTTATCAAGCTTGAGGAGGATAACATATGATTGTTCTATAATCTGCCCTTCGAGAGAACCTGTCGCTATGTTTTAACGAGCCTAGCCATAGTGAAACTCGTTCTCGTCCATTCGGACAAGTTTGTCGCTATTGATTTTAACGAGTTTAATGAAAATGATAACTCGGTCCTTTTTCAATTTTATAGAGTCTGAAAAGGGACGGAAAGGAAACTCCAATGATTCTTTCTCGTCATATAATCCCTTAGGTTTGAAAGAGTGTAAAATAATATGAAAGGGATGAATTTTTGGTAGTTTTAATGAGCCGAAAAAGACAAGCGCTCGATCTTTTTGTGTAATAATCCCTCAGATCCAAAAAGATTAAAATCTAGAGGAGGGATAGCACTTCCGATGACTTTAACGAGCCGGAGAGGCCAATTGCTTGGCAATCTTTTCATATTTTATGAGTTAGGTGAAAAGAGCTTAAAGGAGACTCTTTTTTTAGGAACGAGTGATAATTTCAGGTAGCAGTTGATTCCAGGTAAGATTTGGAATTTTCCAATCACGGCAGTGTCACAAGGATGGATAACAAAATCACTCGCTGCAAATGTTCCTCAAAAGGGGTAAACAATCAAATGGAGGCATATGATTGGCTAAACAGAGTGGAGGTGATGATGAGAACATGACCAAGGCTCAAAAGCTGATGATAATGCATTCACAATGGTTATTTACTGGAGATGGGTTCATTTCTTAACAAGCTTAAACTCTGGGGGAAATATTTGCTCATTGCTTAGGTTTAATTTTTAACGAGCTTGAACTCCACATAAAAATTGCTCGTGCCAGTCATATAATAAGGATATCTCATCTATAGATGCCATTTTTTATGGAGCTTTCACCTTTCAAAGCTTTGCCCTGCATCCTTTCTTTATGCAAGTTAGGAATGAACAATCCTACGAGTTTAAAGGGTTTGAGAATCTATAAACTAAGAAAATAAATGGTCGCTCTTCGCTCGCATGCAAAAAGGTTTGCATGCACCTAGGTATAGCCAAAAATTTCCTGGCTACCATTTAGAAGTTCTCACATCTTCAAGATAGTTTCCATCCACATAGCAGATAGAAACACTTCCTGGCTTAGTCCATCTGGACAAAGGTGATTCTCACTTCAACCACCTAACCTTGACGGTGGAATATTATTCTGGTCTAACTCCCTTTTCCTATACGGATGGGTGTTGGACCATTCATTTTCCTTCACAGAAACCTACTCTATACCTAGAGTTTCCCTGCCGAAGCAGGCCAGGGTGCATGCCCCATGGGTTTCAGTCATGTCCTCCTGAATCACTCGCGCTCTTCAGGTGGACGAACTGGAAATTGATGAGACATTCCTTGCATGAAAAGACCATTTAGGGATGGAATTTGACTATTAGCTATGTGTGATCCAAGGAACGAATGCTAGTCTACGAGCTGGACCACTCGGCCTTCATGCGGAAAACACATTACTCTAAAGAGTGAGGAGACAATGGCTCCCATGCTATAAATATAGTCACGCCCAAGGAGTAGATTATAGTATAAAGGTCCTTGGACTACCATTACGTTCATATAAATGGTTTTCCTTCTCAACGTTATGGGCACATTGGGAAGGATCCCTAACAGTCGACTGGTTCCTTTATCGAAGCCTGTCAGATTTCTCATCTTAAGCAGAAGTGATGGCGAACCAAGCGCTTTCCAAACAGTCGAGGAAAGGATACTCACAGAAGCCCCTTCATTTATGATGGTAGTGGCCATGACCATTCTGTAAGCTTGTGTAATGATTCAGAATGGCACACTAGCCGGTAAACGAGGTTTGCCTAGTAGATTCCAATCGAAGGAAACTACTAGGTTGCTTGGAGGTGGGACCGAATAGACAGCTGGATATGACTCTGATGAACTTCCTTCCCGCGGTAAAGGAACTTGTAGATTGCCCCCATGTTCATCGGAGTCTGTTTACAAAAAGAATTTGAATGGTGTTGCTCTCATTCTCTTCAGTGACTGTATCATCTGAAGACAGACCTTCTGAAGGAAAGACTGGGTCAACTGCTGCCTCGACATTTTGACTTTTGTCTGGTGTGGATTTAGAAGGTTTATCTTCAATGATAGATGCTTCGACCGACCACAATGGCGTGTTAGTCAGATTTTCAACTAGTCATGGACTCGGTAAGAGTTTCTTATATCCAAGAGGGAGCCATAGTGGTGAAGTCAGACAATTATCCAAAACTCTTTTAGCTTCGTCTAGGAAGGGACAATGGTGGATGACATGATCGCCTTCACACAGTTTACAATGAAATTTACATTTCCTTTTCTATCTAGATACTTTGCTTTCACTAGTTGACGGTGTAATTTCAACACGATCGGAGGTTGATGACACCGGATTGTGCAAACGAGGAGACCAGTCCATTAAGATCTGTGGGATGCTAGGACAATCTCGATGATAGTGATCTCCTCTGCAAATGACACATGGAGATTTAGGCTTGGACGGTGTTGTGTGTGCATTTTCATTAGACGATGCTCGGTTGCCTCTTTTTGCCTTTGGCTCCTTCTTCTTCTTTTCCTTTTTCTCCTTCCCATTCTTCCCCTTCTTAGTTACTTGATTTTTAGCTTTACCAGCTTCATCAAGCGAAGAGGAAGGAGGAGAGGGAGAAATGGACGAAGTAGAAAGTTGAGGGGTAACTCTAGTATCATCTAGTTGCTGACTTGATTTTTCAGGAATTACGGTATTCTAAATGACAGAGGTAGAGAAGAGCCATATGGACAAGCCAATCGTCAACCCTGGAAGTGAGAACGTGTCCATATGGGGTGCACCAACATCTCCCCAAGAGGAGAAAGTACTAGGATTGCCTCCAAGGGGAAATCCTTGGTTGGTAGGCTCCATTTTTCTCAACCTAAAGACCAATGAGGGAACTGTGATGTTATTCTGATTAAAACAAATTTTAGACGCTTTGACAAAACTTGTTTTTTCAATTTTTAAGAGTCAAGAAAAAACAAAAGATGACTCTAGTCCCCTTCGATTTTTAATGAGCGTGAAGTGACAAGTGCTCAGATGGACCTTTTCCTTTAAGGAGTCTGAAAAAGAACGAAAGAGACTACTCTGGAAATCTAGATAGAGGGATTACCAAACCAATTGCAAAACTGCATAATACTTTTTACGATACGACAGTCAATCTTCCCTAATGCTATGTTCAGTGCATTGCGATCGATAGGGCGGCAGACACAGCTTCCTAAGGATAAAGGATATAGCCTATTGTGGTCTCCCAATATATACTCAATAGTACGTGGGAGCATAAGTTCGTACTGGCACTTGTCGTCTCAAAGAGGAGGAATCACCCAACCAACAATGAAAGCGATAGTTACCAGGCTTAACGACGCCGGAATACATCTCTAGCCTAGACTTCTAGATGTTGTGCGTTAGGTTCCAAAGCATTTTTATGTTCATTGAATTTATTTTACAATTGATCTTGCTTAAGAAATTTGCCTTTCAGGTTGACCACGTGATGTAGATATACAATTCCTAAAATGCAGTCTAAGATGATAAACAATCATTTAATCTTCTTTTGCAATGAAAATCCTAGCTACTAAGGAAAGAAAAATGAGATTCTTTCAACAAAGAGCACAGAGCACACACTAAATGCACTATCCTAAATCAAATCAACAAGCAATCTAAATTCAAATGCACATGCATGTATTTTTTTTCAACCTTCTTAATGTGTGAATGACAAGAAGAATGCTAAGTACAAATTTGAATTATCTTTTCAAAGCGACAATAATAACAAATTTCTCTTCAAAAAGAAGTGAAGATAACACTGACACTTTGAAATTTCGAATTGAAAATTGTTTTCGACATTTGAAAAACTACTAATTCAAATCACATACAAGAGTAACAGTATAATTGACCATCAAACAATAGGATTCTCTTCTATGATTGAAAACGACACTTGCGGCACTTCCAAATCAAGAAACGACAGTCCAATTACACTACTTCTTTGTAAAAGAGAATTGAAAATGGTGTAAGATACATAAAAAGATTTACAGTTCTTTGCACAGTGGAGGCAGAATGATGGAAAGGAAGGGGGTTTCCACAGAGGTATACTAATCACAAACAACAAAACTCCTGAATAGAGCTGAAGAGAGTGAAGAAAAACCAAAATCTAAAGGAAAAATTAACCTTCTCTGACCATCGCACCTGTTACACAGGGAATCTAGTATGCATCTCACCTACTACACACGGGAGGTGCGATGCATATAGACTTCCTTGAAGAGGGTGCAATGGTACCAGTGCGAGAATTTTACTTGGTCTTTGGTCACATTTTGCAGCTCAGTTTAGGGATTTAGGCCGAGAAAGTGATGTTCAGTAAATATAAATCACAGGGGTTGATCTAATGAGGTTACTAGAGCCACCACTAGAGAAATTAGAGTGTTTTCAGATCGATTGTTCAATTTATAAACAAAACCCAGAGATAGACTGAAGCAGCATTGATCTACTTTGCACTTGCATAGCAAGTGCAGTTCGGAGGCTAGCTGGCTTGACTTCAGGCGCTGTCTGTAAGTTTATAAAACAAACAAATATAGACTAGCAAACAATCTATTCGCTCCCCAGCGGAGTCGCCATTTTGTTATTAGGAAATTTAGTGCCCACTCAGAGCTGCTAGTCCCACTAAGACTGGTAGCTATCTTAGAAACAAACAAACTAAAACTATTATAGCTTTCCTTTATGAGAAGTAGATAAGAGGGGAACGAAGGACACCAACCTCAGTCTTGCGCTTGGTTCCTTGCTTAGTTCCTCTCCCTTTTGACAGATTTTTCCACTCCTCTTTCGTCTACCCAGCTTCAAAGAGCACCTATGGAATCAAAGCAACATAATACTATCGAAGAACAAAGATCTACAATCATAAGCAATACAGGACCAAATATGTATTGGCCACACAAATGCATATATCATCAAACATACATGAATGTGGAGGAAAACTTGAATAGCTTTATTAATATCAAGAATAGCAAAGAGGATTACAACCAATTGTTCTGACCCAGCGTCATCCTCTTAGCATGAAAGCCCTTCTTCACCTCATGAAAAGCTTAGATCACCCAACACTATGATGTTGCACTAGGAAACAAACAAAACTTCCTTACAAGATACAAGATTCTAGCCTCTGGATCTCTATGATGAGGTATCCATATATAGATGATTGTAGGGGGGTGAGTCAGTTTCTAGGATTTTGATTAGTGTCCTCTCTCTAATAGTTCTTGATTCCACTTGGAGAGTGATGATCTCTTACTCATCCCTGGATTAATTTAGAGAGGCAAGTGTCAGAGGAGAAGTTTCTGGAAGATTTTATGATCCTCCGCCTCGCAAACTGTCTCTGCCATTTGTCCATTCTCACCCATCACACCCTATAGAAGGGCTTTCTAGTATGCATCACACCCTTTACATTGAGTAGGTGAGATGCATCGCACCCTTTGCACTGGGCATTTTGTATGGTCTAGTTTTGACCAGTTCTGAGCAGTTTTATGTGGAGAACTTCTGGGAGATGATGTAATCAGCTGACCTTGTTCCTTTAGGGAGTGAAGCAACACTTTTAGGGACTTAGGAGCCTTTGGTTTATGGACATTTATGACTGGGGTTGCAATGCCCAAAAATGTCTATAACACTCCTATATGTAGCTATATGAGAAAAAAAATCTTTCTTCGATGAAATTTAACACTAATTGAGGAATAGAGAGCACACAATAAATGCAACAATCAAATAATGAAATCTTTCACTAATGCATGTCCTAAATGCACTTAATATTCCCTTCACAACAAAATAAGTTTCATTTCATTTCTAATGCTTAGGACGATGCAATCCTAGCTTCTTAAGGACACTACTAATGAAATGTTTTTGCTTAAGGAAACTAGAATGATGTTCTTCTTCCCTTAATCAAACAAACAAAACACACAAATTCTTCAATCGACAAACCAAGCAATGTAATATATGCTTGGAAAGAGAAAAGAGACACTCGAAATAAGAGAAAAAATGAGACTCTTTCAATCATTCAATTGAAAATGAAGCAATGAAGATGTTGTGACTAAAAGATGGATTAAATGAAGAAGCAAATTAGAAACTTGACATAATGAGTAAACAAACAAATGAACGGTAATTGACCTAGATGCCCTAGGGTCATAGAAACCATCCAAGAAACACAGAAAAATCAAGCAATGAAACTTCAAGCCAATCAATTAATTAAAACTAGCAAACAAAGCATTCTAGTCACTTCTAGGCGAAAGAAGGGAGTCAGAGGGTCAAGACACATTGGCACTGGAAATGGAGAAATTTTGATTTTTTCTTAACTGAGAGACCGACACACTTTTTGGGCTGAAACTAGCACTGATCGACACGACCGGCATGACTGGCCAGGCTACAACTAGCACTGATAGGCCTGATCGGCGTGACTATTTGGCCAAAAAGATTGTTGGTTGAGTGATTCAAAGAAAAAATAAAAAAGTACTTCACACAGGGCCAGACTTAACACATCAGAGGGTGGGCTAGTGTCTGTATACCTTCAAACAGGCTAAGAGGCAGAAATTATGAGGGCAAGACACACTGGTTATGATTTAGGGGAAACCCCGATCTTCACCTACAGGAATCGATGTGATTGCTTGAGTGACAACAAGCACCACAAGGGGGTACAACGTAACTATTTAAGAGAAAATCGTGCTGGTCGGCGCCACTGTCAAAAAATAAAATGTGTTGATCAAGGATTTCAAAGAAAAATAAAAATTTTCAAATATCAAAAGTAGAGATGTCACTCTAAATTTCAGAACCAAAGCAGTAAACTAGGTAAAGCATAGAAAACCAAAGGGAAAGGATGATAAAACAAAATTTCACACAAACCATGAAACGAAAAACAATCAAAAGAGATGTATGGTTCCTCAATGGAGTCGCCAATTTGTGGTGTAGGTAAATGCTCGATGCAGACAAAGACAATTCCTCTAGATCGAGAGAGCGGGTCTAGTCACAAACAAATAATATAATGTAAACTTCCTTAGACTAGAATCAAATAAGAGGGCCTACCTCTTAGAAAGATAATCCACTTGATGATGATCCTCCTTCCTTGCTCCAGTTTCCTTTCCTTCCTTCCTTCAGATACTTGAAACAAATACACAAGAGACAAAAACAATTGTGATAGCATAAAATCACATTCAATCTACTTAAAAAGTCAAGGAGTCTTAAGCCATTAAATGTAACATAACACTCACGGTAGGAAATAAACCATTAGTTGTATTGATATAACTTCATAAAGATATTACAACCAAAGCCTTGACGTTGCAGGTCTCCTCCAACATATCCGAGTTCCCACACCTCTGCTAGCATCTCATGGATGGCCCCAAAAATGGAAGTTTTAGGCTTCTTCCCTTTAGTTTCAAACCAAACCAAACACACTATTCTCCCTTCAAAAACATAAACTAGAAGGCTACAGCTATAGATATCTTGCTGGTTATTCAAGCTCCAAAAAAGACTAGTTCAGCTTGGAAAAGGAGGAGTTTATATAGCTTTGATGGAAGGGAGATGATTTCTCTTATCATGGGAGAGGCCTTGTCTCTTGGGTTTGTTCCATCTTCATAGGGTAAATGAGCCCAAACTGAATTCCTCAGCTCTATCCATCCCAACCATTTACTAGGTTTCCGTTACGAAGCTTCTAGATCTAGAAGCTTCGACTCCATATTTAAAAAAATTTCCAAAAGAAGATCAGTGCGAGTGATGAAGGGCTCACTTGTGTTGTACAATGCTAGGGATGGTTTCAAACTCTTCAAATCAATGTGAGGAGGGACTTGGGCACTAGCGCCAGTCTTGTAAACTAGGATAAGAGGAAGATTATTGGGAATTGATGCAAAAGGGAAATGTTCTGCTCATGAAGAGGGATGTAAAGGCAAACTCTTCATGATGGGAAAGCATGTAGGGTTCAATTTAGAGGTCCTCCAAGATCAAGTAACGGGGAGTATGGGGATGGTGACAAAATGATGTGTAACATGATCATTCTAAATAATAGCCATTCCACCCAAGTATCTCTAAGAGTCAATCAATACTACTTGGAAATTCCTCCCCCATTTGCTAATTACATGAGGTAGAACCTCAATTAATATTTTTGTTTCCTATATCAACATTATTGATGGGTGCTTTGTGTATCATTTTTCTTTTAGGAGTCTTTGTTTTCCTTTACTGTTGAGGCCGCTCATGTTCCGTGAGACTATTTTCATGGAGAATTTACACAAAAAGGAAGTATAATGTGACTAAAAAAAAACATGTTTCAATATTTAAGTGCTTGGATAATGCCACTTCATGAGTCCTATATTTCCTTAACCTGGGACCAAATGGTGAACTTGATGGCCTTAAGGGAAACTAACCAATGAAAATCTAAAAAAGAGGTGACTTTTGGCTTTATCACATACAAGTTAATATACTAAAAAAAAATATCCATAGCAATTTCATCAATCAAGGAATCATTAAAAAAAATATCCTATTTTTTTTTATCAAGCAATGAATAATTACATTATAAAATACAATCCATAAACCTTTTGGGAAATTTTTTCTAAGCCATGCTCAAAACCAACATATTTAATATTAATATTTAATAATAATATGGACAATAACACATTTTCATAAATTAAATAACATGTTATCAAGCCTAATAAATGTCACTAACAAAAAACTAAAAAGCATGCGACTAATGGGAGTCACCACTCAAGGCCACCATAAGAGAACTAATTTATTAAGACCAAGATTAATGGGGACAAAGATCTACATAGGACAAAGGTAAACCTATTTTAACTTTATTGTTTTATTAGGTGCAAGTTGAATGTCTCAAGATATAATGAAGAGTAGAATTAATTTTATTTCATTAAGAAAACCCAAGCACATTTTATAACTTAGCAAGGAAGAGATGTATAATAACCCATCTCAATGACACAACACATGGAATTAAGTTACTTTCTTTTCTTTCTTTCTTTTTTTTTCTTTTTCTTTTTTTTTCTTTCTTTTTTTTTTTTTTTTTTTTTTTTTTTTTTTTTAAATATTCTTTAAACTTCTACCATAAAATCACAAATTTAGCATGAATTGAATGTTCAAAAACCATTTTTATAAAAAAATATTATATATATTTGTTTATAAAAAATACCAAAAACTAAATCTATTTTTATAAGCAACTATTTTTATTTTTATTTATTTATTTATTTATATTATTTTTTAATTTAAAATAATTTATATATATGTTTTAAACACTTCCCTCCATTCTAAGAAGCAAAAATAATAATATGAATAAGGAGATACCAAAAATTTTCCTTTCCCTGGTAAGTGTTTCCCACCATTCATTCCACTCACTCGAGTTATTTCATAAAACAGAGATAATTATTATTTCACACTCTTTTGGCAAATCCTATTGAGCTTCACTTGTGATATATCTATTCCTTGATGGAGTCCTTGATATATTTATCAAGTTTTGATTCCTTGGAGATTAATTAGAGCAAAGAAAACATGAGTACTCTTAATTCCAAGTTCAATGACTCTGATGGTGGACACGAGGCAAGGGAGGGGTTGCTATCGTGGTCATAACTCCAAGTTCATTGTCTCTGATGGTGGATGAGGCAAGGGAGGGGGTTGCAGTCATGGTCGTGGTCGTGTAGTTTTCTCTTTTACATTATATTTAGGGAGTTCAAAGAAATTTGAATGGAATCATTGTTGTCACTAGGTATAATGGATTAAGTGTGATAATGGATAAAATGAAGTAATTATGTTAGGTCCCTATAATACTAGTGATTACCCCATTACTATTGTAGTTGTATCCCTTATTAATATTGTTGTGCCCCTATTGTCGCCATATTGTTATTACTGTGCCCCTTAGAATCCCTCTATTGTTATTTTTGTGGCTTTATATTATTATTGTTAGGTCAGCTGGGTTATATTGTGACTCCTTAGACTCCTATATATAGAAAGGAGGTTTCGTCATTTAAATCATCTAATAATTGTTCATTTGTGTAATGTAAAGGAGGTTGCCCCCTCGAAGAGGCTAAATTCTAAGGCGTTCAACTATCTTTTCTATCTTTTTGTGAGCTGGTTTCATAACATTTGGTATTAGAGGTTTGGATTCTAGGGTTTCGCTGCTCCAAAGAGGTCATCGTGGAATTTTCACTATAATTTTTTTTCTGCGATGTTTCAGAAGCTAAGGAAAAAAACCCATTTGAGAAGAAATCGTACTAAAGCTCGGGTCCAAATTTCAGAGCTTTTTGCACTATATTTGCGGAGATATGTGATGAGCCCCAGAATTGGGTAACTTATTGGGCTCATTTTGCCTAACTATTCTTCGTCAATCCACCATTTTTCATAGTTTATGCATGTTTTTTGAGTATATTTATGTTAGTTGAATGAATGAGAATAGTCACTTGACCAAGAAGGCTAACACGTGGTTATTGCAGATTTTTGGACAAATTTTGGACCAAGGCCAAGCAATTATGAGCTAGATGATAGCCAAGCATGAAGGAATAAGTGTGAGGATTCATAGGAAGGGTGTCTCCTACATTAAATGGCCCCTTCCTTGAATTCTCCACCCTCAGCTTGGAGTTTAGCATGCCACCGAAAAGGATTCCCAAAGGCAGCTGAGCAGTTTTGTGTAAAGTGGCTGATCACTGGCAGTTTGAGCAGCCGAGCCCCTTGAGTTAAGGAGGGATGTTGGAGACCCTCTTAGTGCATAAATAGGAAGGCTTCTAGTCTTCGTAAGGTTTTTTTTGAACAATTGTATTTTTCACTATACTGTTGTTCATTTTTCAGCTCATTTTGTAGCTTCTGCTGTACAACTTTCTTGGTGACATGGTTATTTTTGAGTAATGGAAAGCAGTTTCATTTGGCACCAGTTCTGAGCCTTTTCTTAGGAGCCTGTAGCTCTTGGGGTTGGACCCAACCCAAGTGCCAAAGCTTCCTTTGTGTACCATTATTTTTTTTAGAGTTTTTTCAAAATAATTTCTGTTAAGTAGATTAAAATATTGCTTGGTTACCTAGATCATTGTTGATGATTAAAAAGGATTTTCATGTTCAGATTGATTTGATAGGTTAATAACAGAGAAAATATTTAGAAAAAGGCTATCAAGCACCTCTGATCTCACCTCTCCCTCAGTGGGACCATGAGCTGGGACCAAGGTGTCCTTGCTACCACCAAAAACATTGTCTTTGCTTCATCATGCAATTATTAGTGTTAGATTATCATTTGCAGAAGTTGATACTAGTTGTGGTTACATGCTCAAGTTCATGATTGCTTAGTTTGTATAGCTATCTGACATGATTTCGTTGCAAATAAACTTCTGTTCATTTTCTTTGCTGTTATTTAGATCAGATTAGGTTAAAGTAGCTAGGTCCTTGATTTTCCGAGTCTTTGTTTGTTCAGTTTGAGAAATAACTTACAGAGCACCTCGAATACCTCTCTATCTACCCATACTCCATCAACCCCACCTGCTCCATCCTCTAACTCGGATCCTTCCCTTACATTTTCCGCATTCGCTCTCTTTGCCCTAATTTCCATTTTTTTGTGCAACATTGCTCTACCCCTCCTTGAACAAATCCAACCATCCTCACCGCTCCTCATCTCCCTCTACCAAGTCCTGGACCTCCTCACACCCTTATCTCCCCTCCATACCCACTTCTTCACCTTTCTTCCTCTGTCAACCCTCCAAAATTCCCTTTCAGAACATCCTGTAGAAATTACAGAACATCCTGTAGAACCCCTACAGACTTCCTGTAGAAGCTCACGGAAACGGTTTCTTGATATCCAAACACTATGAAACTCTCTAGAAGGGTGCTAGGGATCCCTTAGGCCCTCTTCTCACCTTCCCAACCTCCTGCAAGCACCTCGCCAGTTCCATTCCTCACCTCGCCTCTGCATAGTAAAAAATAGTTAAAGTACATGCATGATAATTCTGACAACTTACTCAAAAATACAAAAAGTTTTTTTTTTTTTTTTTAGTTTTTTTTTTTTATATTTTACTGTAGAAGTAGCTTAGACATATTCATTTTATCTTCCTAGAATTCATTGGCATCTCTTTCAGTAGCTTTCATCCTCTTTCTTGCATCAGTAGGGCTAGCTGGTAAAATTAGGGTTTGCTAGGGTTTGCATTTCTTTTCAGCTTTTCAGTTTCTTTCTGCAAGTAGATTACCCTCCTTTGAGTTAGCTTTCATCCATCAGTTAAAAATATTCTTCTAAGATCTCATAGAATTTGGCTTAAGCTCCTAACGGACTTGTGCCAGTTGACCAAGTGATAGCCGCGGCAAGAGCTAGTACTTGTGCATACAGCACCATCGCTTCCAAGTTTATTACGAACTACTTGGTTGATAAAAATAAAGAAGGGAGTCCCAAGAGTTGCAGCATTATTTCTACAATACTGGAGCCCACCAATATGATTTGAGGAAGTTGGTCTTTTTGCAGACTCTTGAATTACATTCCAAACAAGTGACCCGGGGAAAATCGTCATAACTTTCTCTATGAGCATCAGATTGAAATTTCATAAGAAGGTACAGAAAGAGGATGGACTTTAGTTTCTTGCATATATTTTTCAGAGCCAAAGGTCGAAATAGTGATTCATGGCATGTCGTACAAGTTCGCTCTACTGAACTAGTCTATAATCAGGTCACTATGGGAGATTTGGCATAACTCTTCCATGGAGAATCCAATTTGGATCAGACTGGTGGCATTGGAAAGAGGACGTAGAGGGCTACTGCAGATCGCAATTTCAGAATTGGATGATATTAAATTACAGAGATACATCAGATTCAATATCAAGCTCCTACAAAGTGAAAAAAGGTGTGTAGTTTTTTTTTTAATTTTTGCACAAGCTTGGTTTGAAAAATTAGTTTGAAGGAATTCAAAGTGCATAGTAAAGCATTATTATTGGTAATTGATGCCCCGAGGAAAGAAAATGCAAACACCTAGTAAGCAACCTAAAAGCTCTAGCATGACTCATGAAGGAGAGGAAGAAATGCAACATGATATATCAAAATTACGAGACCAAGTGCAACAAGTGTCTTTTGCACAAAAAGGAACAAAATCTAAGATGGATGGTTTAAAGAAAGATGTAGAAGTTAAGATGGATGGTTTAAAGAAAGGCGTAGAAGCTAAGATGGGTTGTTTAAGAAAGGCGTAGAAGCTAAGATGAATGACATGGAAGCTAAGATGGACAATTTGAAGATAGATTTGAAGACAAATTTGAAGAGAGACATAGAAGATTTGAAGACAGATTTGACAAATTTTCTACAAGAAATAATTACTAATGGTGAAAGGGTAGTAAAGGGAACTCATGATGCGAACAAAAGAAATGTTAATCATGATTTCATAGACTCTAATGTTGGATCAAAGACCCACCATATTCAAAAAATCGATATGAGAAAGTTTGACGACAAGGATCCCGCAACATGGATATTACAGATGGAGCAATTTTTCGATCTCAATAATGTGCAAAAAACACAAAAGGTACGTCTGGAAACTTTATATTTGGAACCAAATCAGTTTGTATGGTATCAATGGCTTTGCTCTCGTAAACAATTTATCACTTGGGCAATTTTTACGTAAGAATTGATGGCACATTATGAGGATACAAAAAGCAACACTTTTTTTAGCCAATTGATAAGTCTCAAACAAAAGGGTTCAATAATGGAGCACATTGAGGAGTTCCAAAAAATGAACATAAGGGTAAAAGATATTCCAGAGGAGCATAGGATTGATGTGTTCATAGGGTCTTTAAAGGATAATATCCAACATGATGTTCGCCTTTGGGAACCTGATTCATTAGAGAAGGCATTCAGGTTAGCAAGAAAAATGGAAAGCAAAATTATGGCAAACAGGAAGCATACCACTCACAACTATAAAGATGGAAGTGTTGTTGCCCCTAGTCTTCCACAACCTATACGGTTGACACCCCACAACAATTGGAAGAAAAAAGAGCAAAAGGGCTTTGTTACAATTGTGATAGCAAATACACTAAGAGTCATAAGTGTGCTGAGAAGAAATTATTCTACATAGATTGTGAAGAGGAAGAAGAAAATGAGCAAGAAAGCTCAAAAGAAGAGGATATACTCCAGGAACAAAGCCTAGATGAAGAACAAATAAATCCAACCATATCTTGTAATGCATTGGCAGGAATTACCACTCTTCAAACCATTAAGATAGAAGGACAAATCAAGAAGAAAAAGGTAATAGTTTTGATTGATTCAGGAAGCACCCACAATTTTATTCATTGTAAGGTAGCAAAAGCATTGAATTGCTTCCTATATCCAGCACCAGAGTGTCAAGTGATGATTGCAAATGGAGGAACAATAAA
>APFE031754604.1:19360-126080 GCA_000404065.3 Pinus taeda
TGTGAAGAGGAAGAAGAAAAGGAGCAAGAAAGGTCAAAAGAAGAGGATATACTCCAGGAACAAAGCCTAGATAAAGAGGAAATGAATCCGATGATATCTTGTAATGCATTGGCTGGAATTACCACTCCTAAAACCATCAAGATAGAAGGACAAATGAGGAAGAAAAAGGTAATAGTGTTGATTGATTCAAGAAGTTCCCACAATTTTATTCATTGTAAGATAACAAAAGAATTGAATTGCTTCCTATATCCAACACCAGAGTGTCAAGTGATGGTTGTAAATGGAGGAACGATAAATTGCACTAGAAAGTGCCATAATATCAAGCTATCCATGGGAGAATATGTATTGACTAACCCAATGCTTTCCATTCCAATGGGAGGTGCTGATGTTGTACTAGGAGTCCAATGGCTACAATCCTTGGGTACAATAATTTTTAATTTTCAAGAACTTTTCATGAAATTTTCTGCGGAAGGAAAGGAAGTTGAATTAAGGGGTATTGTAGGGAAACTGAGAAAGATAATCAGCTCTAACGATATGACAAAGCTTCTAAGAACGAAACAAAGAGGTGTAATTGCACAATTATGTTCGCTAGATGTTTCCACATTGGAATCATCTATTTCTCCAGATCCCGAAAAAGTCTTGGACAATCATTCCAAGGTATTTGAGACACCCAAGGGTCTCCCACCTATTCGTGATCATGATCATGCTATTCATCTGATTCCAGGAAGAGTTCCTCCAAACATCAGGCCGTACAGATATCCCTATCCCCAAAAGAGTAAAATTGAACGTATGGTTGCAGAAATGCTAGAGGTTGGTATAATTCAACCTATTCAAAGTTCTTTCTCTGCTCCCGTAGTATTGGTGCACAAGAAGGATGGATCATGGCGCATGTGTCCGGATTATAGGGAGCTCAACAAGCTCACTATTAAAGATAATTTTCCCATTGATGTCATTGATGAATTACTGGACGAATTGCAAGGATAAATTTACTTCACCAACTTGGATCTTTGTTTAGGATATCATCAAATCAGAATGAAGACTGAAGACATTATGAAAACAACATTTAGAACTCATGAGGGTCATTATGAATTTTTGGTCATGCCGTTTGGCCTTACCAATGCACCTTCTACATTTCAAGGTTTGATGAATTCCATTTTCAATCCTTTAGAAAATTTGTGTTAGTATTTTTTGATGATATACTAATCTACAACAAGTCTTGGAAGGATCATGTTGAACATGACAGGGTGCTACAACTATTGGAGGAGAAACAATTATATGCAAAAAGATCCAAATGTTTCTTGGAGTACAAGAGGTGGAATATCTGGGTCATATTGTATCTCATGAAGGAGTTAAGGTAGACCCTAGCAAAATTAAAGCCATTAAGGAATGGAGAATCCCCACATCCATAAAGCATCTGTGAGGATTTCTCGGTTTGACAGGGTATTATTGCAAGTTTGTTAAGAATTATGGGAGAATAGCAGCACCTCTAACAACACTATTGAAGAAAGATGCATTTTCATGGACTCTAGAAGCAACAAAGGCCTTCGGACATCTTAAAGAGGCAATGTGCCAAGCACCTGTCTTAGCTACACTGGACTTCACAAAAAACTTTATTGTGGAATGTGATGCTTCAGGAAATGGAACTGGTGTTGTTTTAATGCAAAATGAAAGACCCATTGCTTTTGAAAGTTGTCCAATCAAGGGAAAGTTTTTACACAAAGCTATTTATGAGAAGGAAATGTTGGCAAACTCCATGCACTTAAGAAATGGCGAGCCTAGCTAATGGGAAGAGACTTTAAGGTAAAAATAGATCATGATAGCCTTAAATACTTTTTAGAACAAATATTTTCCTCTGAAGAGCAAAAAAAGTGGGTCACAAAGATGTTGGGTTATGACTTTGAAATCATCTACAAAAAAGGGAAGCAAAATGTGGTGGCAGATGCATTCTCAAGAAAGGATGAGGATGTGAAAGCATTGTTGTGCGCCATTTCTATTATCCAACCATATTTTATAAATTAAGCAAGGGAGGAATGGAAGAATGACAAAGAAGCATGGGCACTTATTTGAAAGTTACAACAAGATTCCAATACGTCAGATACATTTAGCTGGCAAAATGATTCATTTTGGTACAAAGATCACTTATACCTTTGTAAGAATTCCCAGTTAAAAAAAAAGATTCTTATGGAATTGCACACTTCTCCCTTAGGAGGGCACTCGGGATTTTTAAAAACTTACCACAGGATTAAGAAGGAATTTTTTTGGGAGGGCCTTAAATAAGATATTCAAACGTTTGTGGCGAAATGTTTGGTTTTCCAGCAAAATAAAGTTGAAACAATTAAGACGCCGGGTCTATTACAACCTTTATCCATTCCAAGCCAATGTTGGGAGGAGGTTTCAATGGATTTTATCACAGGTTTACCCAAGTCTGAGGGAAAGAGTGTCATCATGGTGGTAGTTGACAGACTTACCAAGTATGCACACTTTTGTGCATTATCACATCCATTTAAAGCCAGTACAGTTTCTACTGCATTTATGGAAACAATTCAAAAGCTACATGGAAATCCAAAGATTATTGTAAGTGACAGAGATCCCATTTTCACTGGAAATTTTTGGACAGAATTATTTTCTTGTCTTGGTACTCAGTTAGCTCATAGCTCATCTTAATCCTCAATCTGATGGGCAAACTGAGATAGTAAACAAATGTTTGGAAGGATATCTTCGTTGCTTTGTATCTGATAAACAGACACAATGGGTCAAATGGTTGCCTCTGGCTGAATGGTGGTATAACACTTCCTTCCATACAGCAACAAAAATGACCCCATTTATGGCACTTTATGGATATCAGCCACCATCCATCACATCATATTTAAGAGAAAATTCTAAGGTTCAGGCAGTGGAACATCACATCGAACATCAACAACAAGTCATCCAACTCTTAAAGGATAACCTTGTGTTGGCACAAAATAGAATGAAACAACATGTTGATTAACATCGCAGTGAAAGAAGTTTTGATGTAGGTGATTGGGTATTCCTACGGCTACAACCATATAAGCAAATGTCCCTCAAGCAAGCTAAGAAGGATAATAAATTATCACCAAAGTATTATGGTCCGTACAAGGTGTTGCAAAATATTGGTACTATGGTATACAAATTAGAGCTTCCTGCAGCTTCTCGATTGCACCTAGTTTTCCATGTTTCATGTTTAAAGGGTTATAGGCGATAAGCTCCCAGTTCCAAAAATATTGCCAGAACTTGACGAGGAAGGAAAAATTATATTGGAACCAGAAGTAGTCACAGAAACAAGAACTCGATAGCTACGAAATCGATCAATTTCAGAGTATCTTATCAAGTGGAAGAACTTATCTGCTGAAGATTCCACATGGGAGGATGATAATTTTATACAGAAGCATATAGAACTACTCAAGCGTTGAGGACAACACCTTTTTGAAGGAGAGGGGCATGTTGGGTCCCTATAATACTAGTGATTACCCCATTACTATTGTAGTTGTAACCCTTATTAATATTTTTTTGCCCCTATTGTCCCCATATTCTTATTACTGTGCCCCATAGAATCCCTTTATTGTTATTTTTGTGGCTTTATGTTATTATTGTTAGGTCGCCTGGGTTAAATTGTGACTCCTTAGACTCCTATATATAGAAAGGAGGTTTTATCATTTGAATTATTGAAGAATTGTTAATTTATGTAATGTAAAGGAGGTTGCCCCCTCGAAGAGGCTGAATTCTAAGGCGTGGATCTATCTTTTCTATCTTTTCTTGAGCAGTTTCATAACATATCTTCATCTAAAACTTTAATATCAATGAATGCTAACTGACTTACCACAGTATTAAATGCATTTAGATGCTCTGTCACCGAGTCTCCATCTTTCATCCTCAGGTTATACAGATTTTTCCACAGGAACAGTTTATTCACCAGAGACTTAGATTGGTACAAAGTCCCTAACTTGTCCCATAAAGCCTTCCCCGTAGCTACCCTTGATACATTCAACAATACTAAATCTGAGACATGTAATCGTGTTGTGCTCTTTGCCTTTCGATCCAACTTGTTCCATTCTTCATCAAACACTACTATTGGTTTGGTATGGAGATCTACTGTGATCCATTGATCTTTATCCACCAACAGATCCTCCATCTTGAGTTTCCACAACTCAAAACTCTGACCATTAAATTTATCGGTCTCTATCTTTCCACTGCTCACCATCTTCTTTCAACAACAAAATCGATCTCGCAGATCTCCCACTGAACAGGGTCTACCACAGGTCTGAGCGAAACCCCTTAGCAACAAAGGCATCCCCTTGAAGCCAAAACAACTCTGATACCAAATGTAGGTTTTAACCCCATACAGAAATTTCCTGCTTACAAATTCTGAAACACAGAAAATAAACAATGTGAGAGCATAACACATAAAACACATATACACAGAGATTTCCCCTGGATACCAAAACTGGGACTACTAGCTTGATTTTTCATTATGTTCCTTTCAATGTTACAATACATGTTTATACATGCCGAAGCATCCAATACCATGGACCGAAAACCATTGTGTCCAAAAAACATGTGCGAAAATTGTCAAGTAGTAAAGAGGGTCTTTTTTCACCTCTATTTACCCTACATTAATTATCAATCCAGGTACGATTTGTTATCTCAAAGAGTGTACTCAGTCTGAAGCGATCACTTGTCAAGAGTAATGCTAGTAGTATAGTGCTTTTACAGAAGTAAATAAATGTTGCAAACAAACTCTAAATGTAATGGTAAGAAATATAAATGCTTTGTAACTAAATCATTCATTAAGAAACTACAACACTCATCAGTCAAGGGTGAAGTAATGATAACTCTTCCCTTTGTAAACTGATGCAATTGAAAAGCAATTAAAGAGAATATCTTCAATCTAGGAACTGGACAGAAATAGTCAGTGTTCACTACAGTTGCAGATGGTTCGGTTCACACCAAAGAAATTACTTGGAATGATAATTCAATTAATAGAAAAGGGAACAACAACTAATTTGTCTGAAAAGATTGAACATCAAGCTTTAACTTACAGAAATGAATTAAGCAGCAATCTTCAACTCAAGAATGATTTGAACAAAAAACCAAGAATGGAACAACAAACTAAAGTAAGTCTACGAAATATTGAATAGCAACTGGATCAAATGTAAACGCACATCACACTAAATCAAATGTTAACACACAACGAAGTTATAATGATGGAATCAATACTTTGAGCCTTTAGCATAATAAATATTAATCACTGTGATAAAGAAACAACAATTGTAGTTGCAATGGAACGACAATCCAAATGAACAACAATTACACTCAGAGATAAATCGTAGCTAAATAGACAACAATACCGATTTGTAAATGCACGACACTGTTACTATGTAAACGAACATTAATGTTAATCTGTAAAGGAACAACAATGTTACACAGTCATGCCAATCTGTAAGGGAACAACAATGATATATGAATCTAGAATGAACAACATAACATTATAGTTGCATAAGATAACCTTACTATTAGATATAAATGAAATATAACAGAGCCAGTACATGAAATGATAAGGAATGACAGATTACTGAATGATGCAAGTAAAAGAAATCAAACCACACATGACTCGGAATTGGAAAATAATGGTACAAAAATCAAGTGATCCACTAGGGTCGGGCCCTTAGCCTCCAGGTACGCACTGCTATAGTTAATCCAGAATCAAAGATAGAACAACAAAATTTATATATTCATGAAAAAAAGTTACAGTAATCACTCTTTTAAAGAGAGTCAATGATCAAAGTTTTGTTTACAACAGTAGATTCCGTAAAAACAAAAAATAGTCTACCCCTTGGGCTAGCAACGATATCCCTTTTTATAACGGCAAGGCAGAGCTATCAAAGACATAGATATTTGAGGTAGCAATCCCTCAGGATCGAAGGATCCTGAGGGATTCACCATATCGTTATCATTCAGTTATCTCTTTATCCTCTTGCACTGAGTTGGCACTTCTTCTTCTTCTTCCTAGCCTATGTGCTCCGATTTGGATTTCCTCATCTGGATGCGGTTCCCTGCTAAAGGGATAGCCATTGGTTTCACCTTGTCTTTTCCTTTGAAATGGAGATCCTCCATTTTCTTCATTTTCTGCATGGAAAAAGGTAATAATTAGTTATTCCACGTACTCAAAAATCTCTTAAATTTTATCATAATCCTTCATCATATGCCAGTTCCATAATGTAAATAAGTTATGAATTGAAGGAGAAGATAACAAAATAAGTGGCAACCACATATCTTTTCTAATGCTCAACAAACCCCTCTGCTTACCGTTTTTCATACCCTCATGAAAACATTGTAATTGACATGCAAGGAAGTTAGGGAATTGGCTGGAGAAGGGCTCTCAGTCAGTGGTCTACAACCATGATTCCTAGCTAAGAAATCAAAAATATGCCCTGTCTAACCTTAGGCAATTCATATAAGGCTCTATATCTTGGTGCAGGATACCAAATGACTGAACTTTAGAACCTACAGCCTAACCAATATGGGCCTTCTATCAAAATAAGGTCACCATAGATACCCAAGCAGTCAACAGCTAGCTTAAAATTCTCATAATTGAATGTTCTTTGTTTTGGATATTTCGATTAGAAGTCTGGTATCGTAATTTGGCTGCTGCTATGGCAATGTCTTTGATGGTAAAGAAGTATTATACCCCTTGCCAAATGACTGTTGTGTGAGTAGGTCCCAATGTCTAGATCACACCCTGAGTTCTCATTAGGCTCCTATGTTTATTCCATAATTAAAATGGGTCTCTAGGTTCACCCCTGATGCATAGATCTAATACATTCTCCTATCTTTGAAAGAAATTGTAGGCTTTAAGCCACTTTATCTGATTAACACCAAAAGAAATAAAAGCCTGAAGTTGGACATCACCCACAAAAGGGCTAGGGTTCTGTTCTATTTCTCCATCTAACACAAGATTGTGTAAATAAAATTCACATAACAATCACTAAACTTTCACCCCGTAATGCTTACTACAGTTTATGAAATCATCAATGGTTTTTATATCTATAGATACTCCTACCTCGATAGCCTTATTTTTCAATTGTAAATATCTTTCGATAAAAAACAAAGCATAGTTTCTGGCGGGTGCCCTACACGCTAGAACATCAGTATACAGAGAACATAAGGTATCCATTTGATTTATGTCTGTGTCTAGTCTATGAGTTACCTTTTTTACTCTTTCCTCTGCATTTCGCCATCCCTCAAAGGCTTGGCTTTCTGATGCATTGATGTTTTTCAGATACTGTTGTAACTTCTAGTATTTTTCTTGAGGAACAATTTCCTCTATGAGTTTCTCTATTGTTCATTGGGTTTGTGCCAAATCTTTTCACAGAGTTACTATCCTCGGGTCATTATCCAACATGACAATTTTGGGTTGGAGATCTACCTGAATCTCCTTATTGCGACATCTAGTTTTTATGGTCTGAGTTTCCTTCTCACTAGAGGACAGTGCCTTTGTTTGGATTTCCTTATCACAGGCTGGTGCGTTGTCCATTTGTGCTTCTGCATTTGGAACAGCCAAATGTTGTTCCTTTGCAATTCTGAATAATAGGTTGGACTTGAGTCTTCTTGGTCTTTTTCTTATGGGGTTTTGCCTGGATGGTTGCACACTTTGCCCCAGAGGTTCCTTTTGATTTTTTCACCATTTTTAAGACTCTTATTTGTTGTCGAAGTTGCTTAATTATGTTAAGCAATCTCTGCTATTCCTTTCACAATCTTTTAATTTCTTCTGTTTTCTTAGAAGGAACAACCATTTGTTTTCTTAGGCCTGGCCTTTGTACCTCAAGTATTGTACCTTCGTCTAGACTAATTTCCATGTTTCCTTATTGGAACACTTATTTAGTATTTTGCTGATAAGGCTTTTCAGGGGTAGAGACCCTGGTTTGTTCTGCTATCTCCTAGGCAACTTCTTCTTCTACATCTTCTTCATTGTACAATTCTTCGAGTGTATTCTGACTAGGAACATATTGTTCCTCTTCCTCATCCTCGTCACTCTTCTCCCCAGATACACTCTTATCATGAGCAAAGTGATCCTCTTCTTCTTCCTCCTCATCACATGTTTCCTTGGCTGTACTTTTGTTATGAGGAGAGTGCTCTTGCGACCCTTCATCGGTATGGGGGTTGAGTGGGTTGTGAGGTTGGACATACTCACCCATATTGGCTAAAATTTGGGCCAATTCATCTTCTTGTAGAGGGTTTTGCAGTCGAATTTCACTACGTTGCTTTGTTTCCTCCCCTTCTTCCTATCTGGATTGCTCAGTCTCCTCTTCCGGTTCTTCTTCGTCATTTTCCTCCAATTATTTTTCATTCTCCCACCTTCTAGTTGTGGGGGTTGTTCATCTTCTGAATCCTGTATTTCCACAGGCTAGCTAATGTTTCCCTAGGAATTTCCTAGCATTCCTCTGCTCCTTGCCAATCTAACAGATTGTCTTCATTTTAGTGGTTTGCTCAATTTGCTGACAATATGTTTTCATTTTGGGGCTAGCAAAGCCAGTCCCCTATCTATCGAGAAAATCAGTTCTTCCCAACTACTCTGCTGTTGGGAAAGACTGTAGCTAACTATCAGTCGAATTAACCCATGGTGGCTTACTACTGACTCTACATGGCGAGATTTCCTCATGCTTCGGGCAACATCATGTAATAAAAAATTTAAAAATGCAGACAAATTCACAACACATTTTTGCTTTAACACAGCTAAAAGTTTGAGATGGCATGGTCTTACCACGTCTTTTATGTCATCGCAAGTGATGTAGCTTTGGATGATTCTCACCAATTCTACCCACAAGTCACCTAGGGTTGCTGGCAGGACTCCTTTCCCTTTGTTAGTAGGGTTTTTCCCTTCATCCTGGAAGATGGTTATAGCATCTCACAGTCTGACCTTTTTAAGGGTCCACATAGGTCCAGCGGCTAGTAGTCTTGAAACTTCTGCAATTATGTCATCTGTGACTGCTATCTGTCTCCCTCTCACCATGGAATGATTTTCTTGCAAGTTTTGCAAAAATTCGATTTCCACCATTTCATTGGATTGCTATAGATGGTTAAGGTAAGATATCCATCTTGCCCTTGCTAGGATTTCTCGTGTAGCATCAGAGACCATTAACACCTATGGCTCACTATGAATTGATCTTCCTCCCATATTATTCATGCTTAGAACACTGTAAAAACACAGGGATGATGTTGGAATAGTAGGTTGTTCAAATGTCTAGCTCACTATTAAGAAAACACAGAGAAGATGATGGAACAACAAGCTGTTCAAATTTACTACTAATTTTTGCAGAGAAAAACATGGAAATGGCATTGGAACAACAAGCCATGCACATTGGGGAACAAAATACCATTAGGCTTGCTATTACTGAGCCATAATACCTCTGAATAATGAGTTGACACATATGCCAGCGAATTATGGAGATCACCCGAGCCCCTTGTAATGTGATAGGCTGTCCTTGGCCACAAATAAAGGAGTAGCATGCTGAACTACAATCGTACAACAAAATAAAGGAACAATGTATGGATATATGACATGTTTACAAAAATGAATGAATTATCAAAATCGAGGCATATGATAGAATTGCTAATAAATATGGAAATACTATGATATAATGCGAAAAATGGAGGATAGGACAGCTGACATGAATAAAAGTTCTTATGCAGTGATTATTGACTTTTACCATCATAATTGATTTGTAAATGATTTTCATGTATCAAAGGTTCAAAGGGGTTATATACATAATCTCATTTGAAATCGCTATAAAGATATAAGAAGAAGGGTTTTATAATGATTTTTGGTGTATAAGAAATATGACTTCAATACTATCAACAAAGCTCTATTGCCCACAGGTATCCATAACCTCGACAGAGTTGTTTATTTCACCCTTGGAACCATAATCCTTTGTGTATGCCTAGGAAAATGTTGTTCAATGTTAGAATGAAGGCCATTATGCTGGATTGATAACCAGATGAATCACAATGCCATTCACTAGGAAGGAGTGAAAGGTGGGCATGCCAGCTCATGATGAGACCTCCTGTTCCAAGGACTTTTTTTATTTTCTAATGTGCCTTTTGGATCATATCCATGGTGTGGTGGCCATAGTGGGAATGCCACTTCACTTTCTTCCTTATGATCATGGTAGGCTGGCTCTTGATGAGACCCCATATCCTTCATTTGACAAATCATGTTAGTAATCATATAGATAAATATTTTTTTCTTTTTCTTCTTTTCTTTTATATAGCACTCTTCCTATTTATATATAGAGGGTGGCTCAACACTCAAGGGTAGCGATGGTGGAAGAAGTTTGAAAATCTCAATAGAGAAAAATATGCCCTTATTCTTATTCAATAATAATAATTAAAGAGAATTATGGGGATTTAGAAAGAACCATCATGATAAAAAAATAATCAATCATATTGGTATTAGTAAAATAATGACAGCAAGGTGATATAAATAGTCATGTCCTTTTCTCTTTTCTCTTATCAATTTAAAGCGATTTCTTCTAATGATGACAATTTTTCTTTGACTTGTTGATTTCAGTGTCCTCTAGTTTTTGTATTCTTGCATAAATGTATAGTTGTGCCTTAAATGACCATCACTCACAAAAATCTTCTACACATACACAAAAAAAAGGAAAAAAAATACACTCCAAAAGTGTTGTTCTCAAGATGGAACAACTGCTATTTCTTTAGAGGGACAAAAAAAGAATATTTGCACACAAAAACCACAAGCAAAAAGGAAAAAAACATTGTCGAAGCTACTGTTCCTTGAAAGGAACAATAGTTGTTCTTTAATCAAAATAGAAAATAAAGCAAGCACAAACAAAAGATGCGGAAATGTTGTTCCTTTGGAAAGGAACAACAAAAAAGTGAAAGTGTTGTTCCTTCGGAAAGGAATAGCAAAAAAACTAAAGTGTTGTTCCTTCGGAAAGAAATAGAAAAATGGTGAAAATGTTGTTCCTTCAGAAAGGAACAACAAAATCAAAAAGTGTTGTTCCTTGAAAAAGGAACATCAATGTTGTTCCTTCCAAAATGAACAACAAAATGAAATAGTGTTGTTCCTTCGAAAAGGAACAACAAAGAAGTGAAAATGTTGTTCCTTCGAAAAGGAACAACAAAATGCAAAAATATGTACAAAAATTAATTTACATAAACAAAATAGAAAAAGTTATGTACAAATTTTTTAAAATCAATCAAATTACTTAGTGAACCAAAGGCGAGGTAGAATTTTCTTCCTTAGCCAAAATCTGCATGTCAGAGTCTTGCTGAAGTTGGTAGTAGAAGGATTCTCGAGTAAGTAGTTTGCGGTACAGTCTAACTCAGTGGCCATTTTCTTTAAAGGTATGTCCAAATCTATCAATGGTAGTTAAAGTGATGGTGCCATTATCATGCACTTTATAGATTTCATATGGTCGTAGCCAGCGAATTTGAAGTTTCCCTAGAAAATCCTGAAACCTGGAATCGTATAGGAGTGCCCAATCTCCTTCGTGGAGGACTTTCTTTTTGATGAGGACATCGTGCCATTTTTCTCTCTATTTATGGATTAATGCCATATGTTGAAGAGTGGAGAGCCTGATTTCATCTAGCTCGTTGATTTGCTATAGTCTATTAATCTGGGCCTCATTTAAATCTAGACTGACTTCTTGTGTTGTTCTCAACATTTATATTTCGAACTCTATTGGAAAGATGGGTTCCTTTCCAAATACTAGTTGATATGGTGAATAACCGGTGGTGTTTCTCCACATTGTCCTATATGCCCACAAGGCTTCTGGCAATCTTGTAGCACAATCATGTTTGTGTGACGTAATGGTTTTTGTCAATATTGCTTCTATTACTTTATTCGTGCTCTCCACTTGGCCATTTTACTGTGGGTGGTATGGATTGGTAATCTTGTGCTGAATATGATATTTTTTTAATGTGCAGCAACCAGCAAACTATGGTCCTCCGTCTGTGATTATGTCTCTTGGGAGGCCATATCACACAAATATCTGGAATAGGAAATGAATGACGAAATGCTATGTAACTCTTGGAAGTGCCTCTGCTTCAACTAATTTGGTCACATATTCCATTACTACCAAAATATATGTTTTTTGGTTTGATGATGGGTTGATCGGACCAACAAAATCGAGTGCCCAATGCTCAAATGGTTCAATGACTAATTGTGGGTCCAAAGGCATTTCGTCAAACTATCCAAGGTGTCCTTTTCTTTGGGAATTGTCACAAGCTTGAACAAATTTATTTGCATCTTTGAATATTGTGGGCCAGTAATACCCTGTTTGGAAAACTTTGTGACTAGTTCTTCGATCTGCAAAATTTCTGCCTCATGGTCCACCGTGACAGGCTTTCAGAATTTCAAATATTTCATCTTCATAGACACATCTTCTGATGTGCATATCCACCCCTGTATGGAATAGGTAGCCCCCAATCCAAGAAAATTGGGTACTACACTGCAAAATTTGTTTTTGTTCATTGGGGGTCAGATGCTTTGGTAATTTGCCTACTACTAAATAATTCGCAACATCAGCATACCAGGGTGTTTTGACAATAACAACGAATAAATGTTCATCTAGAAATTGATCTTTGACTGCTGCTACATCTACTGGCTTCGACATTCATGAGAGAAAGTCAACTACAGGATTCTCTTTCCCAGGTCGATCTTTTATTGTGATGTCGAATTCCTGTAAATAAATCAACCATCTTGTTACTCTATCATTTGTAATTGGTTTATTTGTTAAAAATTTTATGGCTAAGTGATCTGTAAATAAAACAATAGGATATCCAGTGATATAATGCCTAAATTTATTTATAGCATGTATTACAGCTAAAAATTCTTTTTCAGTAACAGTGTAGTTTAGTTCAGCAGGAGACAAATTCTTGCTAATATAATAGATTGCATATGGTTTTTTGTCTTCTTCCTATCCAAGGACTATTCCAATAGTCGTGTCTGAAGCATCCAATGAAATTTGAAATGGTAGGTCCCAATTTGGACCTATGAGCACTGGGGTTGTTGACACAAGCTTTTTCAGATTCTCAAAAGCATCGTCACATTTATCTGTCTAAACAAAATCAACATTCCCTATTAGTGCATATACGGGTGTAGCTATTTGAGAAAAATGTTCTATAAATCTCCTATAATAACTAGAAAATCCAAGAAAACTGCATACCTCTATCTATGTGGTAGGGGTAGGTATTAACAAAATTATTTGAATTTTGGCCAGATCTACTTGTATTCTAGCTGTTGAGATATAATGACCTAGGATGAGTCCTTCAGTCATCATCATATAACACTTTTCATGGCTCAAGCAGAGCCTAGTGGCGATACATCGTTGCAGTACCTTTTCCAATGTGTCTAGTGCTAGGTCGAAATCATCCCTGTGTAGTGTGAAATCATCCATGTATACTTAGAGCCCTTCATTTATTAAATCCGAAAAGATGCTGAGGATGGCCCTTTGAAATGTGGCAGGGGAATTGCATAGGCCAAAGGGTAAGACTCTGTAGGCAAACGTTCCCCAAGGATAGGTAAAAGTAGTTTTGTCCTGTTCTTCAGGGGCAATCTGAATCTGATTGTACCCACTCAAGCCATCCAAGAAAGAAAATAATTTCTTTCCTGCCAATGTATCTAATACCTAATCAATGAATGGAAGGGGAAAGTGGTCTTTCTAGGTTGGTTTGTTTAATTCTCTATAATCTACACAAATCCTCCACTTTCCATTCTTCATTGGTACCACTACTAGCGGAGAGACCCATTTGCTATCGGAGATTGGATAAATGAAGTTTACATGCAAAAGTGCTTATAATTCAGCTTTCACAATGTCTTTTAGGTGAGGGTTCAGTCTCCATTGGGGTTGGCAAACAGGTCTCGCATCATTTTCTATATAAATGTGGTGTGTACATCGTTGGGGATCGATTCCCTTCATGTCCAGATAATCCCATGCAAAAGCTTCCTTGTATTTTCTCAGTAGTTGGATTAGCTTCTCTTTTTGTTTAGGAGTCAAGCTATTATTAATGTTTAAAGTTTTTCTTGGCTCAATCTCTATAGTTTGCTATTTGAAACAAAGGTAGTAGTTATTGCTTGATATGAGTGTCTTTGAGAGGATCTTCTTCTAGTTCATTAAAAAATGTTGCTTCTATCATGTGACATTGTACGTGGAGTCTAGATTAATCTTGGTTAATAAAGTTGTTAATAACATCATCCTTTGTTCGATCTTTGAAATCGAGGGCATCTTCTATAGTTAATGGGGATATAATGTTTTCGGTAAGGTATGATACAAGATGTTTGTTAATCTTTATTATTGTTACACTTGGATGAGCTAGAGGGTATGGGGCTAGATTCTTGATGTTACTCCCTCTAGTTATGGTCATACTACCTTGTGTGCAGCCAATGTAAGAATCAACGGTTGCAAGCCAAGGTCTACCTAAAATTAACAGATGTCCATCAAGTCAGTTTTTAGGTCTTATTGTTAGAAATTCAACAAGATATTGCCAGGAATCAATGGATACCATAACATGATGTGGTGTGCCTTTTGGCCTAACCACTGATTGGTCAGCCAATTATAATAAAGTGGATGTTGGTTCTACTGATGCAATGCCTAGTTTTTGACAAGTGGTGGTTGTTAAAATATTAATTGCAACCCCTAAATCAACTAAGGCACTTGAAAAGGTGTGTCCATTGATTTGTATTGTCACTATTGGATTTCTTGGGTCTTCATATTTGACAAGTGCTTCTCTTCCTGATAACAGGGCAGATAAGGTGCCAACTACTTGGATTGTTGGGTTATTTGTTATTCTCCTCCTTGGTTTTTTTATATATAGCTTTTTGATGGTCTTTGCATATATCGAGATATCTTGGATAGCTTGGAGGAGTGGGATTTTTATGTACAAACTATTTAGTTCTCCTAGAATATCAAAGTCAGGATGCTCTATAGGGTGCGGTATGATTAACTATTCTAGGAATGGGGGAGAAGATGTGGTTCCTTGGTCATGACTCTGTTTTCTAACCACATCTTCTTCTTGTAATGGTTGTTCTGTAGATAACTGATTTTCAACTTGAACATTCCTCGATTTCTATAATGTGCCTAGACCTTAATTGAAGGTCATTGCACTCCCTTAGATCAGTTTCTAGTTCTAGTGTTTCAATCATTTGAACAGATTGCACCGGTTTTTTATTTGGGTTCAGGTTGGGTTGGGCTGGGAGTTACGGTATTAAGCTGCACTGGGGGTTTTGTTGTAGTGCTAGAAGTGTAGGCTGAGGGAGTGGGATGGTTCCTACCGGATGATTCATTTGTCTTTGCCAGTTTGTCTGCCAGGCTTGATTCTTTGAGGTGGGAGGAGACCATTGTGTTGGATATGCATTGTTTTGCCAATATGGTGGAGCGTAGGGAAAATTTGGCCAATTAGATTGGCTTGCTTGATTCAGCCATGGTGATGATGAAGGAAATGGTTGTTGTGACCAATTTGAGAAGGGAGGTTGATTTTTCCACATTATATTATATTGTTGAGCATGATATTGCGGAGGCTGGAAAGAAGAAGATGGATTGGGGAGCATACCTGATTGTCGCGGTTGCTATTGATGGTGCTGATTAAGTAGGTACACTACTTCAGGTTCTTCTTCCACTTCTTTGTATCCTACTTTCAAACTAGGATGTGAGGGGCAACTCTCCATAGAGTGGTCTTTTGTACAAATGGTGCAAAATTGAACTACATCTAATGGGTGCACTCTTTGTGGTTATGTTTCTTTCTGCATCTCGGACAAAATATTGCCAAATTTTGCTCTGCTTCTACTTGTTTTTGTTTCACTTGCATAATATTGAGCTCTGTTGTCAAAGTCCCCAATATATCAGTTTTGAAATTTTCTAGTACATTTATTTCTGCGCAAGTTACTCCTCTAGAGATCTTGTTGTCCCTTGTAAACCTGTCATGTTCTGCTGGTTTTAGCCTTGTGCTGCTTCGTGAAATCCTGATACATAAATCAATGATGCTAGAAAAATCTTCATGATAGATGTCTCCTTTTCCCATAATATTTAGTGTTTCAATCCATTGTTCCTTCATACCTTTAATTAATGTTTTTTTTAATACATTGTCAGGCAAGGGTGATGACGCATAAGGAGATCTTTGAAGATTAGACTAAAAACGTTCAACATATTCTTCTAGCGTTTCATTAGGTCTAGCTACCATCTAAAATATTTCATCTTTTAATTCTCTAGACCTACAATAATCCTGATATTTCTTCAGGAAAACACCTTTCACCTGATCCCAATCATTTATAGCACCTCCAGCCAACCCCATAAACCATTGTAAAGAAACTCCTTTTAATGTAGAGGGAAATAGTTTTAGGTTTTGGTGATTGGCGGTATAGTCATATCCCATGCACAACACATCGAATTCAAACAAAAATGCATCTGGGTCTTCCGATGTTAGGCCATGAAATGTAGCGATATGCTAGAGAGGAATTACCTTCATAGGTGCATTGACTACAATATCTACAATGGGATATTGCAGTGTCGAGGTTTGGGGGGTTTGCTAGTTCTGGGCCATTTGGTCAAATATGTGCCAATAACCTTCCAAGATTTCTAGGAGGGTATTCCTAGGTTGGTTAAACAGAGTAGGAATGGCCTTAACAACACTTCCTTTGTCTGGGATGATGAGAGTTCCTGATGTCTGGGGGGGTTTTAGCTCTTGAGGTTCTTCATTATGGATGATTTTTGCAACACTTCCCTTATTTGGGATGCTTAATGGCTAAATTATTCCAAGATGAGATCTTGGTTCTTTAGTATCCCCTATTTCTCCTCTCCCTTCATAGAGATTACTAAGGTTCCCTTCTTGCAATGATTTTGGACTAGAATTCTCAATTTCTTGAAAATCTTTCTCCTTAGTTTGTTGTGCACCTCAGCAAAGGCTATAGATGGTGATCTTGTGGCCTAAAGGGAACTAGTAGGTTGTCTAGAAGCAACTTTTCTAGGTCCTACTAAAGGCTGAGATTCTGATTTTTTAAGGATTTCATCTATAAAGGTCGATCAGCCAAGGGTCACTGGCCCCCTTAGATTTATTAGGCTTGGGTAGAGGTCTAGGATTCTTTTCAGGATTTTTTTTCTTAGTCATGCACACAAATAAAATGTTGATTTCTACCCAAAACAACAAAAAATTTGCAGGAAAGCGGGCAAGGGAGCAGGGTTGTTACATGCTCCATACGCAGGTTCTTACCTTCTATTTTTAAAACCCAATTCTCTCCTAGCAGGTACGTACACTTCTCTCAAGAGAGACAAATGGCTACACTCTTCCTTGGCAACAACACCAAAATGTTAAGCAATAAAAAGGGTCTTTTTTCACCTCTATTTACACTACATTAATTATCAATCCAGGTACGATTTGTTATCTCAAAGAGTGTACTCAGTCTGAGGCAGTCACTTATCAAGAGTAATGCTAGCAGTATAGTGCTTTTACAAAATTAAATAAATGCTGCAAACAAACTCTAAATGTAATGGTAAGAAATAGAAATGATTTGTAACTAAATAATTCATTAAGAAACTACAATACTCATCAGTCAAGGGTGCAGTAATGATAACTCTCCCCTTTGTAAACTAATGCAATTGAAAAAAAATTAAAGAGAAGATCTTTAATATGGGAACTGGACAAAAATAGTCAAAGTTCACTATAGTTGCAGATTGTTCGGTTCACACCAAAGCAATTAATTGGAATGATAATTCAATTAATAGAAAAGGGAACAACGACTAATCTATCTGAAAAGATTGAACAACAAGCTTTAACTTACAGAAATGAATTAAGCATCAATCATAATCTAAAGGAAATAAGCAACAATCTTCAACTTAGGAATGATTTGAACAAAAAACTAAGACTGGAACAACAAACTAAAGTAAGTCTATGAAATATTGAATAGCAACGAGATCAAATATTAACACATAGTGAAGTTATAATGATGGAATCAATATTCTGAGCCTTTAGCATAATAAATATTAACCAATGTGATAAAGAAACAACAATTGCAGTTGCAGTGAAATGACAATCCAAATGAACAACAATCACACTCAAAGGTAAACCGTAGCTAAATAGACAATAATACTGATCTGTAAATGCACAACATTGTTACTCTGTAAACGATCAGTGATGTTAATCTGTAAAGGAACAACAATGTTACATAGTCATGCCAATCTGTAAGGGAACAACAATGCGATATGAATCTAGAATGAACAACATAACATTTCAGTTGCATAAGATAAGCTTACTATTAGATATAAATGAAATGTAACAGAGCCAGTACATGAAATGATAAGGAACGGTAGATTACTAAATGAAGCAAGTAAAAGAAATCAAACCACACATGACTTGGAATTCGAAAATAATGGTACAGAAAACAAGTGATCCCCTAGGGCTGGGCCCTTAGCCTCCAGGGACGTACTATTGTGGGTACTCCACAATCAAAGACGTAACAAAAACAAAATGTATATATTAATCATGAAAACAGAGTTACAGTAATCACTCTTTTAAAGAGAGTTGATGATCAAAGCTTTGTTTACAATAGTAGATTCTATATAACAACAAATATTTTGCCCCTTGGGCTAGCAATGTTTTCCCTTTTTATAGTGGCTAGGTGGAGATATCAAAGATACATATATTCTTGAGGTAGTGATCCCTTAGGATCAAAGGATCCCGAGGGATTCCCCATATCGTTATCCTTCAGTTATCTCTTCGTCCTCTTGTGCTGATTTGGTACTTATTCTTCCTTTCCCTAGCTTATGCGCTCTGATCTGGACTCCCTCATCTAGATGTGGTTCCCTGTCAAAGGGATACCTGTTGGTTTCGCCTTGTCTTTTCCTTTGAAATGGAGATCCTCAATTTTCTTCATTTTCTACATAGAAAATGGTAATAATTAGTTATTCCACGTTACGCACAAATCTCTTAAATTTTATCATAATCCTTCATCATATGCCCGTTCCATAATGTAAAGAAGTTATCATTTAAAGGAGAAGATAACGAAATAAGTGGCAATCACATACCTTTTCTAATGCTCAACAAAAATCATGCACAAAACCATAGGTGGGTCTGCCCAACGTAACATAGGGTCCAAAACAAAAATTTTCCAGGGCACTACCCCAGAAATCATAAAGTGGGGTTACGGATACCCCTCAAATCCCATGTGACCTCCCCCCCTCTAACCCTCAGTTAACAACGTGGGCTAGTCATGGAAAGAATATAACACAACCCAACATTCTTAATTGTTTATTGAAAGAAGAATCTGACAAGGCGTTACAAGAATTTCATGCAGGTGACTGTGGAGGACATCTTTACTGGAAAACCACTGCTAAAAATTTTTTTAGACCTAGTTTCTATTGGCCCACTTTGTTTTCTAATGTAAATAAATTTGTAACTTCATGTCATAAATACCAAAATTTTGAAGGAAATAAAAATATTTTACACCTCCCCCTGAAACCAATAGCCGCTGAAGCACCGTTTCAACAATGGGGTCTTGACTTCTTTGGTGAAATCCACCCACCTTCCTCTGCACAACACAAATGGATTTTCACTACTACAGATTAATCTACCAAATGGATAGAAGCCATACCATTAAGGAAAGCCACTAATACTGTTATTATAACCTTCCTTGAATCCAACATCCTATCTAGATTTGGGTGCCCAACAAAAATCATCACTGATAATGCAACAACTTTCAAATCTAAGAGAATGATTGATTTCTTTAACAAGTACCATATAACTTTGGGCAATTCCATAGCTTATTACCCCCAGGGAAATGGACTAGCAGAATCCTGAAACAAGAGTTTAGTTAATATAATAAAAAAAGTTGTTAGAAGACAATAAGAAAACATGGAACAAGAAGCTAGTGAATGCCTTATGGGTAGACAAGCTAACCACAAAGAAGTCCATTGGTACTAGTCCTTATCAATTAGTTTATGGAATGGAAGATGTTTTGGCATTGTCATTTGGAATACTAGTGATGAAGCTACTCCAGGAGTTGTAGGTTGAACCAAATGACATCCAAAGAAGAATCAACCAAACAATTCATTTATAGCAGACCAAGGAAGAAGTGTACATCCGATCTCAAGTTGTGCAAGAAAGGATCAAGAAGGCTTTTGATAAAAGGACTAAGGAAGAATATTTCTATCTAGGAGACAATTTTAAAATGGAACTCAAGAAGAGAGGACAAAGGTAAACATGGGAAATTTTATTTCCTATGGAAAGGTCCATATGTCATGTATGCATTCAAAGGTAATAATTGTTTCTTCCTCAGAGAGATGGATGGCATAGAAGTAGAAGGAGGACCAGTTAATGGTTTAATTCATAAGCACTACATTGAACCTAGTTACTGATTCCATTAATCATTTGTACATATTTTGTTTTTCAAAGTTTAGAGTTGACTGGATAGTGAATCCTTGGAGTTGAAGCCCAAAGAGAAGGCCTTAAGCCTAAAAGGTTTTACTGTCATAAATAGAAATAACGCAGACAAGTGAAAAGGAAAAGTTGTAGAGTGACATCACAACAATTCATAAGGCCATTTATCTACAAGTTCTTGACATTTCATCAAGAAATTCCATCCCCAAGTGGAGCCAGTTTTAGGTTCCTATACCAATAGGAGTCATAATTTTTGGATGGTTGAGATTAAACATGTAATATGTACATAGCTTTGATTTTTGCAAATGTTTTCCATATTAAAAAATAAATAAAATTTAAAAATTTAAAGAGGGTATGTCCTAAAAGAAAAATCAAAGGACAAAAAGAATAAAAAGGTCAAAAAAGATGAAAAATATGAACCCCAAGAAAAGGAAAGACCATGAAAGTGTGCTAGTCAAAATGCCACTACTATTTAATTTTTGTGCTAAATAACTGACTGTGTGCAGCTTGTAACCTTTGCCACAATCCATGATAGTCAAAATGTTTAAACTGACTGTTTCATGTTCATATATAGAGAATAAAAAATTGACCAAATAGTGTAATCTTGGCATATAAGTAGATTAGGTAGAGTAAATAAAAAGGAGCTCAACTATTTAATCTAAGCCCTTGGATGTAATAAGAGTAATTTAGTTATATTTCCATTGAAAAGAAAAATAAAAATGCTTTGATAAGGGTTTGCTAATTTAAATGCGCGCTAATAAAGAGAAATAAAAATGGTAGGATGAGTAGATGGGTAAGTAGAAAAAAGGTTGCAGAATTGTGATGATTGTTAGACAAAAGAATATTTATCACCCTCATCATGAAAGTTCTAAGTTTGAATGAGAATGGGACTTGTTAGGGCCTAAATCTACCTCACGCTGAGAAAGGCAGGTCTAGGGTAACTTCAAACCACGCTTAACCTAGTAGCTAGCCCTACCAGGTCAGGAGAGGGCTCTCTCTTTGTCAATCTCAAAGAAAATATGTCAAATAAGGCTTGAGATGACTGATATGAATACTAATTTTAGGCTAGTTATATTCTCAAAGAAATCTTGATTGATTTTAATGGTTATTTGTAGGCTCAAATGTGAAAGGAAGATTTGGGTCCAGGGAATGGACACAGTCTTATAGAGGTTTCTGTGGGGTGAGGTACGAAAATGGTTTAGCACTTCAAATTGAATGAGATGGAGATTCTTAGGAATGGTGAGGAGTTGGAGACGGCATGAGAGTTTTAGGGATCCTCTTCAAACAGTAGAAAACATAAATAACCAAGCAAACCCTAGGTAGAGCACTGCAATTTTAATGATTTCTACCTTTATCCTTGATTCATTTAGTTCAGCTGAAAAAGAGAGAAAATGGCATACATAAACATATGTAAAACTTGAATTACAGAAGAAGGCACTATACCAAATCAATTTCCCACAAGAATCCCACAAAAGGTTGCAAACCTTGGTTTATTCCTTTGCCAAACTGTAGAGATGAATGTACAATGCTGCTCAAAGCTTTCACAAAGTCCAACCTTGACAAATGACTGAAAAAGTACTAGATGTAGACAAAAAACAACTCATGCTAGGATTTAGGGGTCAAATTCATGGGTTTAGGAGTTGTTCCAACAAGATCTAAACTAGGAACTGAAAAGTAGGCAGTGGAACACCTTGCCTCTAAAATCTAGGAAACTGATTCATTCAGTTCAAAACTACCTTTTCATGATGTATCTACCTCCGTGAGTGAAATTTTAGCATATTTACATCAAATTCCATCAATTTACATCATGATATTGACTATGAGAGAGAGAAAAGTCAAAATGAGAAAAAACTAGGCAAAAAAACAGAGTTTTTTGGGCAAAAAGGTCAATTTTCCATCTCGTGCGCCGTGCCTCTATCCCTATGTGTAGCAGATTTTGCAATTGATTTTGGAGGCCTTCCCGTGCACCACATTTTCTCCAAGTGAGATTGCTGTAAATTTCTTTCTATCTACTTTCCAGAACAAGTGGAATTTCTAAATTTGGAGTCCATTTGCCCCTCCAAAAGTGAGTTTTCCCAACACTACTTCCTGTGTGACCAAAAAGAGGTAGAAAGGGCATTTTTGAAGTGTTTTTGACCCTTTTGGAAGCTCAAAACTTGAAAAAATTTCTTGGCCATTTGTAGGAATTCATATTTTTTCCTGAGGAATCCAAAAATGTTGAGTTTTCTTCGCAAGGAGATCCCTAGCAAAAACGTGCGCCAGGTGGTGTGGCGCATCACGCAGAAAAACTTATGTCTTGCTCCAAAAATTCAAAATTGGCAAAAAGTATCCCAAATTTCTTGAAATTTGCGCTGAGTGTCCTACATCAAGTGCTATGTTGGGCTAAGGAAGCCTCAGCAAAAATCTTAAGCTTGTCTTGCTCTTTCCTCTTCCTCAAAGCTTTCCTCAACTTGGTCTTCAAATCCTAATTCTTGCGTTGCAAACTTTGTTTCTCGCCAAATAGTGGTAGGCCATGTGCCTAAAAATATTTTTCTCTTTGTTGGCCTTCTCTAGCATCTTTTCCAAGTGCATGTTCACTCTCTCAAGCCAAGATTCACGATCAGCATCAATTTCTTGTTCAAGTGGTGTCAACTTGACTTTCTTCCTCTTGGCAGCTTGCCAGTTTTTTCTTATGTTTTGGAGCTCCATGATATTTTTCTAATCCTCTAGTTGTTTGTTCCTCTACTCAAGATAGTTGATTATCCACTTGTCTCTTTTCACGTTGAGAGACAAGTCATGAATGTCAGCTTGCTTTTCCTGAATGATCTCCTTGAGCTTTGAGCTTTGGGAGCCCAAATCGGTGTCATCATCCTGAATGAGAATGAAATCTTTCTCTTCACCTTCTGAAGGCCCCTCATCATGCAGTGGCTACTTACCCTTGTTTTATACCTACTTTGTTGTTGAAGGAAACAAGACCCCTTCCACCCCAGGTGGAGATAGTACTCGTTTTGTTGTTGCAAACAATCTCCTTGTGCCCTTTTAGTAAGTAACAAACACTGGCACACTGGTGGTTTGAGGCTCATGCACCTCTTGCTGATGTGAAGGCTCTCCTGCCTCATGAAAAACTATTGGGGGTACTTGAGAGCTTGTGAAGACCTCGTGCGAAATGAATTCCTCCCATGAAACATTCAGTAAACTAAGCTGATGCAAAACACAATTTTGATTAATGCAAAGTGATAGATGTTGTTATAATGCTGATGAGGAGATTTCCTTTGCACTAATGTGGTCATTTTCTCGATATTCCGACATATGAAGTAGGGGAGGTTCATCATCCTCACCCTAGTGAAATGCATTAATAATCTAATGTGGTAGGCATACAAGCGAGAAAATCTGCCTTCACAGCTGAAATATTTAATTATGAGGTTCATCAATGGAGCATATTTGTCCTGAAGATACCTGAAAGGGAAAACTCTACTAATCTGCCTCTAAAAACTATCCTTGATATAAGGCTCATAATGTTCCCTATCCATCAGCTATATTTTGTTCCATTTCTCATCCACATTCAGAATGCATGTTGCTTCAGCTATAGATTCTAGTGTCAAAGTGAATGTCAAACCTTCCAAATTGACTTGACTATTGTGAAGATGGAGGACAAACACTCTGGCCAACTCGTGATGGTATTTGACTCTTTCCACCATCTCACAAAATTGATAGTAGGACTGATGCTTGAAGCATGCTACAACCATTAGGTAGGCCAACAAATCAGTAAATGTAGTGGGCTCCTCTCGGATATGTTTTCCACCTTTTTGAGGTCTCCTTGGTGCATGAATTTCTTCGGAGGAGTCACTTACTATTTCTTCATTTCTGTCATAAGAAGAATCTGACTCCATGTTTTCCAATGTTTGATTTTTTTAGATGAGTATGAAGATATTTTATAGTGTCAATAGGTATTTGTTGCCAAACAATAGGGATTGATGATATGAACTGTGGAGGGATTGTGAACAGGGGGTTTGGGATGCTCCTTATAGGGATATTGGAACTTGCAGGGTTTGGGGAATGATGTTTAGGTTTTGGGGCAGTGGGATTAGGGATTAGGGTTATTATTTTTAGGGATAGAGGGAATAGGTATGTGTGAGTGAAAAAGGGAAGGAGGAAATAGGTGAATGTTATGGTAGTGTGGGAAAGTGAAATGGCAGGGGTGAATAGGACAACAAAAACTGTAATTTGTAAACCCTAGGCAGTTTTCTCAATACAACAATGAAAGGAACTAGGGTTTAATTTTTTCCCTATTGAAATACTATAAACATTGATGGAAACTCATACATTGGCAATATGGGGGTGTCAACTTACTTGTGAAACAAAGAATTGGTGATTTGGGAGCTTTGGAGGAAGATTTGGATAATTTTCAAGCCTTGAAGACTGATGCGTCATGCACACTCATAGGTGCGGCGTGCCTCTCTGGTGCATCATGCCAATTAGAAACCCAATGCAATTTTTCTTCTGTGTGCGCCACGTAGGCTAAGGGTGCTGTGCCCTGACCTAGGTGCGTCGCGCTTGCAAGTTTTCACTATTTGGATGCAAAATCGCTCCTTTGGCTTGAAAACATGATTTGCACTTGCTCTATTCTCCTTTGGCATACAAATGAGCTTCCTTTGACATGAAAACACTTTATAAACCAATGATTTTTATTTTTCACTTATGAAAACCCACTTTCCTAATGTTTGTATTTCCCTTGTTTTTTAAAACTCTGTTTTGGGCAGTTTGTCTTACTTTTTGCCTTTGATGGACTAAATGCTTTGAAATTTTGTTTATTTTGTAGGAGAGGAAATGTAAGAGCTTGGCAAGGTGATTAGGACTACATTTCGAAATTATTACATATAGGAAAAATGAGATTACATAAAATTTTGTACATAAAACATAATAAACTCTGTTTTTCCTCAAAACAAGGTTTTGAGGAAAAACCAATCACTGAGCATGTGATTATTGAAATTTGTGTTGCTGAGACTTTATTTGACCTCCTCATGTGCCTGTTGACCATTATTGAGCTTTTATAAGACCTTGAGGACAAACCCTAGACCTAATGAGTCCTAAAACCCTAAAATGACCTTTTGCAGATGTAAAGACAAAAATGACTGTAAATGACCTGAAAATGGGCCAGCAGGTAAAAATCATGAGGGAAAAATTTATAAAATGCCACACCATCAGATGATCCATGATCCTAATGGAATGTAGATGATCAGATGAGACACCTAAAATGCAATGCAACAAGATAATTTTGATCACTGATGGAGAGATGAAGATACCAACACTAACAAGACTGGCATAAAATTCAAAAAGTCAAAACTAACTAATTTCCCCTCACTCATTTCACCCTTTACTTAACTAATTTCCCACAATAAGTTTGAAGTACCCGAAAGGGGCTCAGAGAATTTCTCTGACTTTTGGAGGGACCGGATCCTCAGCCCAATGAGTTATAGATATTAAGTGCTAAATCCCTAATAAACATTCACCCCCTTCAATTCATTCATTTTCCCCTATTAAATCCCTTTTTCCTAAGGTTAAAACACCATTTTCCTAAGGAAAAATAATTACACCCATGGATAACCCTTTTTATGAAAAACCCACAGAAATGCACTTAGCCTAAGTTATAATGTTCTATGTAAAAAACAATGGAAGTACAAAAACACATTATGCTTAACGCACTTCAATTATCTCCCAAAATTTTCATATTGACCTTTAGCATTATTTATATGTTAATTCCCGAAAAATCAACCCTTTCCTGTATATATTTATTAAACGCCTTTAACTTTAATATCCCTACCCCAAAAGTTTGAAATATAAACTTTATATTACCCAACCCCGACAAATGACATAATTAATCAATTTGCGATTAATTAAAGTCAACCAATTAACCAATCAAATCTCATCCGATATTTTAATCCCCACCTCAACCCCTCATTAAAATAAAACCACCGTGATTAAATGCCCCCTGGGCCCCTCCATTACCCTTCTTGCAACTCCCATGCACGAACACCACACGATCTCCCTCCTCCCCATCCGATGGCCCACATTGATTTCGGAAGGGCCTAAGATCCGAACAATACCTACCTGAAATGGGTTGTTTTCCATCAGGCCCCTGAGGCAATGTGGCACTCAATGAGCAAAATTAGGAGGCATACCCTAATACTGCCAAGCACCCAAAGGCTGTGCGAAGTAAACTGCTTACCACCAGCCCACTACCCACCAAAATTGTCATTGTTCATGCCGCTACATGACAAACAATCACTATTCACCTGTACCTGCCAAATTGACTTTTTGCTTATAAATCGAAAAAAGTCCCAAATCATTGTTTTTATCGTTTTTAACTGTAATTTTCCTTGCACGCATCTATGAACATTGAAAGCCATCAACCCATGTACATCTGCACTTTGAAGACGCCAAAAGCTCCTAGATTTCCTTCCATCCTAATTAAAGCCTTTTCAACTATTCAGAATTGCCAATTACCTAGTTCACACCCTGTTTTCATCAATTCTAGATATTTAAGCCAGAAACCATTAAAAGCTTTGTTGAATTCTGAACCAGTCTTTAAAGCTTTTTTAATTGAAATTAAAAGGAACTTTAATAACATAAAACCCACCTAGAATTGAACCCCCAAAGACTGAAAATTTACTTTCCCCCATTCTTAAATCCACAAGAACTAAGAATGGTTGCCCCAATTGCCATGGATGTTAGGCCAATTAATACTCCTCACCTGGACCTGGAACACCTTCCCCTTGCTGATAAAGACTTCCAAATCAAGGACACCTCTATCCATGAATCCCTCCTCCAACTATACTACTGATACAGAGACCAAGAACTAAACCATGCTGACAAAATAGGTCTTTGGGAGTCTAATTTGCCCAAGTATTAGTTCCCTAAGGTGCACATCTTTCCAGAGATTGTCCACTATTGTCATGGAGACTATATTCCTAGTCAAAGGGTAGTTATGTCCCCTAACCAAAGCATCATTTTCACCATCACTGTCGAATCAATCAATGAAATGTTTCAACTACAACTAGGGTAGAACTTGACCCCTATTTCCATCAGAGACTAACTAGACAAATTTCCCAAGGTTACCATTGCCAAGCTTGCTAAAATGTTCCAAACCTTCATCAAGGAGGAAAAGCATATCCCTAAGGACCCTCCCCATATGTGGCTACCATATTTTCCCCATTTGGCCAGGACATTGTGTCAAAGATATCTAGTATTTTAGGTTATACAACCAATGAATACATAGATGAAATCATCTTAGCCTTCATGTCTATCTTTACTCCAGGAAAGCCGCCTGTTGTCATGTATGATTATGCCAAGTACATAGCTGATAGGATGCATGAAAAATTTCTGAGAATGAGTAATGAAAGAGTATTTGAGTTTTCTTCAGTTTTGTATCATATTTTCTTATATTACCAAGCTGACAAGTTCCCTTTCACTCTCCAAAATCTTGACACTAAAGGTCATCCTTAGTCAGTAATTTTTTAGGCTCCTTTTATACATAAGTATGATTCCCCATATCCATACATAGATTTCATTGATCTTTTTGTACATCCAGTAGCGGCCATGCTGCTAGGAAGTCCTCCTCCAAGAATTAGTGCAGATATCAGGAGGATCCTGCAGCTGTCAAAACAACACAAAATGGGAGATTGGTACTTGTACCAAAATCACACAGAAATTAGGATCTATGGCTGTGATTTGGCCCCATATAAACTACCCAGATACCTCCCAATGAGGTTATTTTCTCTGGAGTACTACAAGAAGATAATCAACTTAGATGAGGTGCATTTTGTTAAGGCCAAAAGTAAGGCCCAACTCAGAATCAAAGATCAACTAGGCCCCTTTGTATGTAATAGGAGAGAAGCTGGGAAAGAAGTAGAGGAAATCCTTTAGAGACTCAAAGTAAACCAAAGCTTCATGTGGACATATGACCCTTGTGACTTCATCTGCAACAGAAGACAGAAAAACAAAATGGCTCCCTACATTCACCACCGAATCCCTGAGATAGAGAAATATGCAAATCAATTGGAATGGGTGGAAAATACTCTAATAGATATGGATAGCACTGAAGTAGCAATTGAAAATTCTCTAATTGATTTAGAGAAAAGGCTTGATGAGGATTCTTTACTGTAGATGCCAGGAGAATCTCAAGCCCAATGACAGTCACAAATCCAAGGAGAATCTCAGGCACCAAGTGAATCACCAATAGAAGAAGAATCACAGGTGCAAGAAGAGTCAGAGCAGCCAGACCTATAAGAGGAATTGAATCAAATAGGTATATAGCAACCCACAATGAGTACTCCCCCTAACCTGCAAACTCCTCTAAATGAGGAGAAAAGCCTCAAAAGGAATAGGGAAGAGGCCACTACCTCAGGTAGAGAAACCACATAGACATATGCAGAGACCAGCCAGGTCAAAAGGCAGAGATTAAATATTGTTTCAGAATAGGAAATCACAGAAGAAATGGTGGGGGCCACCAGCATTGAAAGAGAAAGAGGCAAGTCTACCACTCCTTCTAGGGGCACACTAGAACCATCCACATCAAACACTTAGATGTTGGAACGGCAACAAAGTGTTGAAGTGTCCTCCTTTAGGATGCCAGCTAATAGAGATCAAGATTTTAGACAAAGATACAAGGATATAAAGGATAGGAATGAGAGGCTAAAAGCCCATACTTATGCACAGTACCTCAAGATGGCACCTACAACCCAAACAAGGCTTACGTTAGCTTATGATGTCAAAGAAGGTAAGATGCAGATGACATTTGTCAAACCTACCACTCAACAACCTAGGACAACAGTTGACTATAAGAAGATTGATTTTGAAGCGTTGGCAAAGGACATACATCCTGTTGACTAGATTGAGCTGCACAAATAGGCAGTGGATATGATTTACTCCTCACAGCTCACCAATCACAAAATTCCCTAAATAACATATCAGCTCAATTTCAATTGTAAAAGGCCTCTTCACAGGCAAAGGACACCAAAAACAAGCCCTTAGAGGACTTAATCATTGAGTTGGGACATGATCCCAAAGATGTGAAGGCCACTGAAAGACTAATCAAGAAAAAAATGATGACATAGTTGCTTTGAAGAAGCAACTTAATATTCCACCACTACATCACCCACGGACAACAGAGGTCCTAGAGACCCAAAAATGGCAAGAGGAGCTTATGGTCTTGGTCCTAAAGCTAAATGACCAGTTGAAAGAAATAGAGAAAGAATTGGACACATTAGTTCAGTCCAGCCAAAGTGAATTGGCCACCACTTCTACCACTCCCATTCCCACGGTAAGAACTACAGTTCCCTCAACACTAGCAGCATCCTTGGCATCAATAGCTCCACCTGCCACAACACTTCCAATCACAACTGAGTCAACAACAATAGCTACTTCAACAGAAAAGACAACAGAATTAGTGAAAGCCATGGAGGAAATTCCCATCCAGGCAATAGAGCTTAAGAGGCTTAAGGAGAAAGTGGCACGCTTAGAGACTGATTGCAAGCCTACCCAAATATAGCAGAGAGTAGACACAGAAAGCCCTAAGAATGGGTAAGAATATTAAGGTACTAGATAAGGATATAACTCTATAAACACCACTATGAAAAGCTAAAGAGATGCTCTAGGCCAAAGTCGTTAACTTTGTCAATGATATCTAGCCATCAACTCAAGTAATATTTAAGCAAAGAGAACTGGTGAAAGTTGCCACCGAGGCTATTAAGAAAGTAAAGGAAGATCTAGGAGACTAACCTGAGGAAGCTAATCGACTCATACTTTTCTTGAACAGTAAGAACATGCATGAGATTAATGAAATAGGTGTATAAAACAAGATTGTTGCCATCATAGAAGTCAAAAAGGTTCTTTCTAAAAGAAACTTTATGTTTAACCTAGATGAAAAATGCCATAACATGCAGGTGGGCATTGACAAATTCATGGAAAAGTTCCAAATTTTGAGGAATAAAGGCCTTCCATGTCCTATGGTTATCGATGACAAACTTATGACCCAATTGGACTATGTTGATAGATTAAGGAAGCTGCCTAAGGATCAAGCAAGCACTTCAAGTATCAAGGCCTTGCCAACACATAAAGTATTGTATGATACTTTAGGGGATCTGTTCTTTCTGGAGCATGAGGTGAAACACTTGTTTGTCACCAAACCTAATTTTTCCAAGTACACAAAGGCTGATGAGATCTATAGAAGAATGCTCAAAGTAAAGTTACCTGAGGCTGAATGGTGGGAAAAAATGACAGATTTACTATAATTTACCATAGTAAATATGAATGATAGCCAGATGAAACAGGTGAACAGGGTCAAAGAGTAGCAGGTTAAAGAGTATCAGTAAAAGAATAAAGACAAAGATGATTCCAGTGTACACATATTAGCTAGTTTCAAAGGGCTCAAGTTCAACTGCCACAGCCAGCACTACCACAATAGGAGGGACAACATGATGTAGTTTTCCATCTGACTCTATCTTCATGTTTGAATATATTTTTATTCCCTTAAATAAATATCAAACTATTATGAGATATTTTGTAATATTTTTTGTATAAATACTTCCCATTTCGAAGTATTTAGTGTGGATTCAAAGAAATTCCTGTAGACTTGTATCGAAAATCAAAGTGTTATTGTATCTAGACTGGATTAGCTTGCTAGATCATAGAATAAATTTTAGGAATTTTACAGGATTCTTGTGTTAAGCAAAATTCAAATAAGTATTATCTCATGTGTATTATTGTTTTTCCTTATGTTTATTAATAATCATATGTGTTTCTATGAAATCTGAATGGTAAACTAGGAATGATATTTCAGAACTTTCTTTAATGCACTCTGTTTTGATTGTTTACCTTCTTAATGTTTTCTGCTAAACTATCTTAATTAGGGAATTCTTAAATGCTCCCTTACTTGCGTAGTTTCGCTTTGTGGTCTATGTAGCAAAGAATTCTTAATTTCTCTTTGTTGATGATCACCTTCTGTTCCTCATTCTGATCCTAGTCTAAGGATTCTTCATTGCCCTTTTACCCTAGCCAGAATCATTCCATTCACCAACCCTTTGAAGATTTCCTTTTTCTTTGCTAGCCTACCCCGTGAACAATCCCTTTAATGATATGATCCAGTTAAGCTATCCTTTGATTGACTCCATAGACCAATGGCTTAAATACCTAGTTCTATCCATCTGTTCCAAGAATTCCACCACCCAACTTTGAATCAAAATCAAAATCCTCATGAGCAGTAAGAACTAGCCTAAAATCCCACCCGAACAAAGTTAAATTATAAAGAGACAACCCTCTCTGGGCTTAGGTTGGCTAGAAATTGAGTCTAAAGATTGGTTTGTGGTTACCTCAGATTATTCCTTCTTTTGATAACTTCTAACGAATACTTCTAAGTGATAACACTTACCACCCATAGGATAATGGGAAAGTGGAGGTAACCAACAAAGCATTGGAAGGAATTCTGACCAAAGTTATTAGTAGCAGTAGAAAGGATTGGGCAGATAGATTAGTCAAGGCCACTTGGGCCTACAATACCACCTAGAAGACCACCACTGTGTTCACTCCTTATGGGTTGGTCTATGTGAAATACCCATTGTCCATTGAATTTGAATACAACACCTTAAGAATGGTAGAAAAACTAGATCTAGATCTTAGGAGTGCACAACAAGAAAGATTGCTCTAGCTAAATGGGTTAGATGAATTTAGGATGCAGGCCCTCCTACACACAAAGGTGACTCAAGTTCAGAGGAGAATCTGAAATGACAAGAATATAAAAGACAAATACTTTCAAGAAGGAGATTGGGATTTGTTGTATGATTCCCAATACAAGGATTTTAAAGGTAATTTAAGGAATATATGGTTAGGGCCTTATGTAATATAAATGTGTCATGATAATGGTGTTGTTCAGATAAGAACCGTTGATGCAAAGGCTATCCCTTTGCTTGTTAATGGGTATAGATTAAAGATATAAAAGCCCTTGTCAAATAAATAATTCACCAATAGCATCAACAAGGTAGTGATGGTGGTAGAGCAAGTCTGAGCTTCCACCTCACCAAATCCCTGAAGAGAAAAAAAAAAAAAAAAAAAAAAAAGTAAAAATTAAGAGACTTAGGTGAAAATGTCCATGAGGCACCTCAGTCCCACTATTGGGTTGAAAACCTCTTGAGGCAGCCCAAGGGCATTTTAAAACAAAAGTAGAGGAAAAATAAAAAGATCTCTAGGTGAAAACCTCTTTTGAGGCACCCACGGTAGGAAACTAGAATGAAAACCTCCTTGGAGGAAGACAAGTTGTTCTAAAAAAAAAAAGAAAGAGAAAGGATACAAAAAATTGGAAATTTTGTTTTGCAGGATAGCAAGAGGAGGATGACCACAACATGAGAGGGATAAAAGTAACTACAAGGGCCATGTTTCAGTCCACCCATCTCATATCTTCCACTATTCACTTATTGTTCCACTTATAAACCCCTCCAGCTCAACTTACACAAACTCTGTGCTTTCTACAGGATTCCTTGTAATTCTACAGGATTCCTTGTAATTCTATAGGAATTTCCTGTAGGAATTACAGTCATCTTGAAAATACCAAGAAAGGTAGTCGGAGAGAAAGGGGATGACACAAGCCTATGTTTGGATGAAAAACCATCTACTCGACCAAATCATAGCCATTCTTTTCATCACCATATCGTCCCTGCATCCATCAAAGAAATCAATTCAAAAAATACATATTACAAAAAGAAAAAGAAGAAGAAGAAAACAAGCAGAAGAGATAGAGAAGAGGGAAAGAGGAACAATACCTAGAGAGAACATCTCTCACCTACCATTCCCTATCACCCTACTCCACTCATTTCAACATCCCTTATTCTTCAGAGTTCAGAAAAAGTGTGAAAGTTTATGGGAGAGGCAGCTACAGGACATCATGCAGGTATCCTGTAGTAAATCCTATAGCATCCTATCCCACAAAGGAAACCACAGAGTTTGTAGCCATCTTCAGAGCAAGGAATCCAAGGATGAAGAAGCTCCTCCAGAGATCAACAGTAGTAAAAATATCACCAGCATCACTCTCTAGCACCTACACATCAAAAGTGGCAAATACATAGAATAATATGCAGCAAAAACACAACAAAGAGGCATCACTCTTCAGCATGCATCATCGTTAAAGAATATTACCCAGATGTATGTCATCCTACTCATGCTCTCTCGTTAGTACGATATGGTCAAAACTATAGGATTATGTTAGAGTTTATTTTGTAAGTAAAGGTGGCTAGTAAACTTGGCCACCTTCAGCGAGTCAACAAGAAGAAAACAGTTAGACTACTCCACATGTGGAAAAAGTCAAATTAAGAGGAGAATGGAATAAAGCCAAAATTGGTTAGGTTATGTAGGCAAGGAGTGGGATATGATTACGAGGTAAGGTGAAATGATGGACTGATAGTGGGACCAATGGTCGAAAAGGAGGTGCTCATCCTTAGACACTCTGTTAAGAAATTTACTGCATAACATAAATAATTATTGAGAGGAATATATATAAGAAAATAACCAGCAACAACCATAAACACATAAACACACATGTTTATCCCAGAAAACCCCAACCATAATAAAATTCCATTATCCTTGGCCAAAACTCTGGCCAATCTGGGCAAGTGAGCCTTCACCGCTCACCTGCAGGCCTTGCATTACAATGAAGTCCTTCCAACCTTTTATAAGCTCCATTACATATAATACCACGGGCAGAATACTATGGATGCATAATACCATGTGCCCCAAAACCATCACTATTTAACCTGGTCAGCTATGACTCTATCTTGAGTCAAGTTTACCTAACAATTCCCCGCTTAAACTTGACTTGGGGTTCCTTGACGAACTCTAACCAAACCTGCTAAGTGAGACAATCCCGCTCACTCTAGCTCTTACCCCCCTCAGAGTTTTTACCTAGGGTATTGTTAACCCAACATCCCCCTTATCACCTAAGTCTAACCCAGACTTTACCGGTGATCATCGAGGGGTAGACATACCTTACTAGGTCTTACTGTATTATGCCCATTTACATGCAAAAATTTTGACTTCATTAATTTTTATTGTTTGTTTATTGCTGCTGCGATTCTTATCCATCCTCTCTCAATTTGATTTGCACAAAGACTTCTATCAAACTGCTCCAACTGCAAACCCGAGAACCTTCATAGATTTCAGCACCGGTGGCCTCACGTAGCAGAAAACGAACAATTTTTGAAGTTGCATGAAAAATTTTCTTTTGTTGACCTTCTTTAAATAGCTGCATGAATCCCGAACAATTCTTCAGCATTTGCCAAACCTGTAAATATCACAAATGCACTGTGATCCCTGGCAATATCACAAATGCACTATGATCCCTGGTAGTTATGGCACTATCTTCCACACAAAATTCTCGAAGTTCTTCCATGTACGATTGTTCCACCATTATTTTCAGACCCAGATCTGTAAAAAGGCTGCATTGATCTCATCAGGCACTATAAACCCCTAGCATCAAAGAATCCCTTTGAAGCCAATATCTGGCTCTGATACAAGTTGTTAAGAAATTTATTGCATAACATAAATAATTACTGAGAGGAATATATATAAGAAAATAACTAGCAACAACCATAAACACATAAACACACATGTTTATCCCAGAAAACCGCAACCATAATAAAATTCGATTATCCTTGGCCAAAACTCTGGCCAATCTGGCCAAGTGAGCCTTCACCGCTCACCTGTAGGCCTTGCACTACAATGAAGTCCTTCAAACCTTTTATACGCTCCATTACATACAATACCACGGGCAGAATACTATGGGTGCATAATACCATGTCTCCTGAAACCATCACTGTTTAACCTGGCCAACTTTGACTCTATCTTGAGTCAAGTTTACCTAACACACCCAGCACACCACCCCACATGATCATTCATATATGGAAATAAAACACTGATTCCCATACAAAGAAAGCATAAGGAACTTTGAGGATTCATCAAACAAAGAAGTTTCTCTTGGCCTTCTTGAAGCAACACCTACAAGAAATAGTCAACATCTACAATGCAGGATACCTACAGGAAGTCTATAGGATATAGAGGAATCAACCTACAGGACTGTTAGTGGGCACTAAGGGAGGTGAAATCAAGGGTTATCTTCACCAGAACGTATCAAAGTGAGGTAGGAGATATACCGTCCATATTTTCCATTGGAATGAAGAAAAAAATCCTTAGTTTGATCAAGGAAATTGGAGTATAGGATAGTTGTATTGCATGTCACTAAAAGTTAACATTCAAACCTCCCTCACCTACCTAAATTCTTGAATTGTATCCACACAAGCCTCCACAATTACCAGGGAAAGATGACAATAGGTTTCAACAAGGGAGAACACACAAAGACATCAAGGATCTACCAACATCCTCCTGTAGTAGAAATTTTCACAAGGCACCAATGGATGGGGTTCTTTGAGAGGATGAGAGGATACGATGATGATGTGGCCAAAGAATTTTCCCTCTCACTCGTACGACTGACCAATGCCACTACTGTGGTGAAGGGCTTAACAATATTAATTACCGTTGATGTTATGCGAAAAATCACTACACTCCTTTACGGTTACCATAGAGAAAAGAAGACAAGGGTAACAACACCCTTGCAAAGAAAAGATTCTTTTTGGAAGGAGAGGAGCTAATGGAGGACAAAAATGGGCTTAGAAGGAAAAGAATTCCATACCCTTGGAATTAAGTCAGTTACCACCTCATTAAATACATATCATGTGAAGGGAGGTATAGTGTGGTGTATCGATGCCACTTCATACTCCTCCAAGAACTAAGATTTGGAGAGAACACACCTCCTCAAAATAGATTGAGTATACCCTATTTTCTTCTACAATCAATGATATACATGAGCATCAAAGTGCAAGAAGGAAAACATCAACAACTATCCCATCATGGGCTGATCAAACTCATCCTTGAAGATGCTCTACAAAGCCTAAGACTCCCTATTGCATGGAAAACCATTAAAGACATGTAGGCAGAAGGAGAAATTCAAGCTTTAGAATATGACAAAAGCCCCACTACTAGTAAGAAGGGAGAAGAAATAGAGGAGGAAAATGAATAAGAAACAAAGGAGGAGGATGAAGAAGAAATAGAGGAGGAGAATGAAGAAGATACAAAACCCCTTACGGTAAGAGCTAAACAATCTAATCCAATGGCTATCATCAACACCCACAACCTCAATGCAAATGATCCCAAGCTTGCACCTAGGTACCTTGCTACACAAGAACAAGCAGCTACACACTTTGAAGACATGTTCAAATTTCTAGGAGATGATAGCATGCAAGCTTGCCAAAGGAGATGGAACACCTTGCCTTACAACCTAAAAATCAGATAATATAATTCTCCCGACAGAACGAGAGAGGCACTAAATAGAACCCCCATGTATAAGAAGCCTCTACAAAGACTCAAAGTAAATTGGATTGGCTTGAGGGTCAATCCACCATTGCTTTTAGGAATGTTGGACGGAAGGAAAAAAGAAGAAGAAATAAAGTAGTGGGAAGAGATAGAGAGGAAGACAGGATTTTATTCCCAGGAAGAGGAGACTACAATAGAAGCATGGGATTTCAAGGAAGCCACTAGAGCAATGAAGGACATGAACATAGACTAAGTTGCTCAGAGGATGAGAAACACTCTTAGTATGGGGGTGATGATGGGGCTCATCATTGGGTAAATATATGGACCTTAATACACCTCCAAGCTTACTAAAATAAACTCTTCTCATAATTCCATACATGTTTTAATTATATTTTTCTTAATGAGATGAGTAAAAGTAATATGTTATGTCTAGTGGTCTAATGTGCATTGATTGCTGTTTTTTGGGAGAAAATTATGGAAATTATGGCTACTTAAGGTGCAGGAAATCGAATGAGACAAGAAGGAGAGATTATAGGATATTGATCTTCCTCATTAAATCCTCACTCATCTAAATATCCCTCAATCAAATCACACTAGTTCGGAGTTGTAGGTAGCTGAGTCATGAAGATCATTGGTAACTGAGCCAACAATAGTTATGAACCAGTTCATCTTGAGATTGGGAGCCAAGCCTCCCTAGATTTAAGGAAGTTGTTGGAAACTTCAGCTTTCTAAATAAGGAGGCCTAGAGCCTCATTAGAATTATGATTTTTTATGCAATATAACTAACCACTTTCGAGTTGAAGGATTGTGGCAAAACACTGTTATGTATTACTTTTTGATATGTTAATCAAAATGAGCATTTCCTTGATCCAACAATGAGTTGACTGAGAGGGTTGAAGCTCTTGGGTTAGTGGCCAACCCTAGCAGCAAATGTTCCTCTTACTATATTTGTATTCTTAGGATATTTCATAGATCACTTGTTGAATTGATTTTGGAACTGTTTCATTGCAAGTATTGGTGAATTTGATTAGTTTGCTTCCATTTGCGCATAGCTTTAACAATAGCTTTAAAGAGATAAAGGAATACCAAAACGTTTGATAACATGCGGAGCTTGACTCACTCCTCCCTTCAGGGACCATGGTTTGAGGGAAAACTCCCAGTCAACCCCAAAAAGATAGAATTCTGATTTCTTATGAAATTTAGGGTTTTCTGCTAATTAGGCCAGCATATTTTAGTTTTCAAGGATAGGTTGCAGTTGTTATTTCTAATATCTCCAAATCTGTATTAGATTTCATGGTGTTTCACAATAGGATGCAATCATTTCCATTCATGAATTAGGCAAATGAATGATGAAATTCTGTTTTCTTATGTTGTTGGAAATCTTTCTTGTTTTGACATGATTTATGGATAAATTCCAGTGATTTGTGTATTTCAGGAGTTGCAATAGTGTAGGAAGACCTCATATTAGCAACCCCAGCATAATCTCATCCATCCATGATTGCCAAGAGCCACTAAGTCCATAAACCGAGTTATCATTTTATAAGTACAACTTGCCATGCCTGTTGAGCAAATCCAACCATCATACAAACTTGATTTTGAGCCCTAAGGAATCCCTATCCACTTCCTTGTCTTATTCCCTCCATCAGTTACCTTCCCTAAGCCCTATACCACTATCCAAATGACTCCTTATGCTTTCAGCCTATTCCTGTAGGAATACAGGGGATCCTGTAGGTGGATTAGGACATCCTGTAGGACAATCTATAGTGCCCTATTTTGAGGCCGATTAGTGAGAAATGCATCATGAAAGATAGGAGAAGGCCCTTGCTTGCATCTCAGATAATTTGACCCTTCACAACCATCTCTCTCTACACCTAACCCACCTAGCATAAAATCAAGAATAATTAGTATTCATGTGTTCACAAAAAGGACAAAAGGGAAAGAAAGGGTGTTATATTCATTCATATGCACAACAGTAAAGTGTTTGACTAGATCAGATTGCATGCTTAGGTTAGTTATGGTTTCACATGTGTTAGCTTAGAATTATTCTGAAGCAGGATCTCTTAACAAATAGTTAGATGATTGGTGTGTTTTAAAGCACTTATTTCAGCCTTTCATTGCTGTTGTAGATAATATTTCAATTCTCTCAACTAAGGTGAAATTCCCCTTTTTCCCATTGGTAATCAAACTTCTTATAAATCAATAGAAGGCGAGTTTCAGAAACCCAAGTGTTCTATTGCCCAGCTCAGAAGTGACAAAAGAGTGAACTCATTGCATCTATTTATGTATACACCAATGTCACCTCCAAGTTTGTATGAACCCCAGGTTGATGAAGTAAAGTTGGTAGCCCCAGGAGTTGCAGCATTCTTGCTGCAATACTGGTGCTCATCATCATAGATGACTTGTCACACATGAAGTACAACCGTGTGGGTGGAGAAACCTTGTTAAGACATGAAGTTTCCTTCTTAGGCTTTTGTGAAAAGAATGAATTCCCTTTGGACAACATTGCCTGTGGGTTGTTCGCTTACATGTTCGATGAGCATGTTGACCAATGGTGTTGCACATTGCCCGCAGTCTCTATTCACTTTTATGGTCATATGATTGGAGATTTAATTCATAATTTCTATCCTTATGATCACAGATCACTCAATAAAAAAATTCTGGAATTACAAAAATCACCCGATGAATCTATTCTGCAATTTTGGGACCTCCTTTGTAATATTGCTTTTCAATCCCTAAATATGAAATTGATTGGAAATTTCTCAAAGAAATATTTCAGTATCTTCTTCACATATCTGAAAATCCACATGAATTAGAATCATTCAAACCCCTCCCATCATATCTCGGTGTTAGAGCTTCCAAATCTAATATGGACAAGGTTGTTGTGACAAGTGACCCTCCATCCTCTTCTCATGAAACAACTCTACCTTCACATGACGAGGTGGGAGAAGTTGTGAACCTATATGTTGACCTCTCACATCCTCCCACCCCACCTACTCTAGATATCTACATATATTTGGACTTCAACCTCGATGGTTTTCATGTAGTCTTGTCTTCTCAACCTTCATCTAATGGTTCTTTTGATCCTTCGGATTGTACTGTGTTGTTTTCACCTGTTCCGAACTCCACCTCTATTATTCACAAGGATCAAGTTGTCAAAAGAGTTTTTGTCAAGTAGCCAACTTGCACTGTCATTTTTTATGATTATGTGTGGGAATCTGAAGAAGAACTTGGGATGAAGGATGAGCTCCTTCCATCAGCACCCCATCCACTTTTTCCTGACATATTTTGTGATTCTGCCATTTCCAATTTTTTCTAGTGAAAATGCATTCCTAGATGTTTCTAATTCTAGCCATTCACAAAGCACAGAGGATGTCAGTCTGTCATTTGATTGTGGAGAGGCCACATATTTCCTTCCAAATCCACCCAATCTGTCGTCTTTTCGTTCTGGAAATTCAGAGGGTGAAAATTTTTACTTCTCATCAACTCTTGATTGGTCAGATCATGAGGATGCTAATGTACATCTCAAATTTTCTGATCGTGGCTTTCATGATCTCTTCACTCGCTCATTCGATCATGGTGTTGATTCACTTGCTATTGATCTTCCCAAGCCGCCAGCCTTTGATGATCTAATCGTTGATGAAGTGGAAACCCCTCAGCCCAGGATGATGGTTATGTTAGGTTCTTGTTATCTTGAGGTCAGTTCCACTCCCCGCTTGTAAATATATTGAAACACCCGAGGCTCCTCATCACTCTCCTCTTTTCACTGAAGATAAGTCTGATCCATAGATCTCACATCCTCCACTATAATGACACGATCCTATCTCTCATGCATTGGAGAAGTCATATATGGCAATTCAAGTTGCTGAGTGAATTTTTTCTTCTTTTTGCATGTTTTCTCATTTGTCAAGATCAAAAGAGTATGCATGTTCATCGTATGTGCACAGTGCGATGCTTCACCATGGTACATATGTAAAGTGTTTTTCTTGCGTTTTTACTTTATTCTTTTCTGTGGACGCATTTAAACTTCGATCATGTTGGTCTTCATTGTGTTATTTCTTACTTACTGGTTTATCTGAATATATTTCTTGTCAACCATGCCTTCATCAACATGGGCCAACCAATGTGCCGATGGCTACATTGGAAATATCATTTCACATGAGTAGGCCCATGCACTATTTAGCTTATGAGTAGGAGTAGTGTTTTCTTTCTTGTTTTCTTTGCTTTCATGTTTGGCTTTGCTTACTCACTTTCCTTTCTTTACTTCTATCTTTTTCTTGCTTGCTTGTTTGCTTGTAACACACCCATAGGATTAGCTTCACATGAAACCATGTTTGGTTCTTCAGACGAGCATGCTGAAACACAAGAGGACTTGTAAAACTATCAACATTTGGTTATTCATCTATCCCCTCACTTTATGAATATCTTATGTTCTTTCAGTTGATGATAACCTGATGGAAAATACGTTTTGTTCAGAATGAGTCCTAGAAAAAGCATAACGCTTGCACTTTTAACTAGTACCGCCTAATAAAATTGGTTTTCTATTTTCGGTTAACCCTTTTCAACTTAGTCAAGTAGAATAAGGTGAGTGGGAAAAACTTAACAAGTATTTTAGGGGTATATATAACATACTTCTATGAAGGCACAACCTCTTCTGCTCTCAATAAGTTGGGATCCCTCTTCTACCTCACAAAAAATAAATAACTGCCTATGCATCGTTCTCTGAAAAATGAAAAAAGAAATAAAGGGAAAAAAAGAGAATGGTTTCCTGCACAGAGAGGTGAAGAAAGAAACTTTGTCGAGGTACTATATAGGCTCGCTGGCAGTGGAGTGATGCTTATGTTCTTAAAGTGAGTCTGTTGGGGTATTGTCTAGGCCTACTAGTAGCAGAGCAGCACCAGAGATGAAACTTAAACTCGGACAATCTTTATTACTTTTGCATAAATATACCCCTCATCCCTAATCGAAACAACTTAGTTGACTTGACTTGGTATGAGTGTTGCCGATAAAATAGAATGGTATGAACTATATCTTTAACTCAATCTAGTGAATACCCAATGATGATAAAAGGATCGAACAATACGTCTATAAGGGTTATACTTGCTTTACACGAGACAAGCTCCATACAGAGAGCCGGAGTTCTACCAGTGTGTCGCCAATGTTGTAGCTGGTACAACCACCCTCCAAAATTTTCCTTCACTTAATTTTGGAGAATCCCTACAAAAATATCAGCAACTTGTCTTACACTACCCAAGTACTTATGCTTTCATTGAGTTTTATCTTTTCCTTTCCAGCTTTTGTTTACTTACCTGCTTTGTCGTCTAACCACAAGCTGACCCTGTGACTTGGTTGGAAACTGGTTCTAGCGCTACCTTCACTATCTGTGAAAACCCTTAGGGAAACCAACCTTGCTCTCAGGAAATGTGTAGTGCAACCCAGCAATGAGCTTTGGCTCCAAGATTTCTAGACCCAGCTAGCAGCTTGTCTTCAACTGTGAATTTTCACAGAACAGTCCAAGGCAACAAGTGAGCCTTCATCTCCATAATTGTGCAGAGCAAGCTAAAAACCTACCTTCAACTGGGAAATTGCGTAGAGCCTGAGAGGCTGCCCGAAGCCACTTAGCCCAGAAATTGCGTACAACCTACTATGCTCAAAAAAGTCTCAGTGCATGAACCAGAGAGTTGCCCAGTCCTTCCAATAACTGTGTAATCTTTCCAGGAAGTGCATGGCAGTTATCCTGAACAGAAAGAAGCTAAGAGGAAAAGCATCCCTAGAAAGTAGGAATATTTTATTACTTTCTCGAAGGCGACACATTGTAATCATTAGAAGTTTCTACCAAGTGTCGTTATTGTCCTTGATCTTAAGCATATGCATCACGAACTCCATTTTTCTCAACTCTATGTAACGAATGCCTGTAGAGCTTACTTATACATTCGATCATTAAGCTCTAGCTTCCTTAGGAGATCAGGGAGCTTTCAAAGCATCATCATCACTCTTCAAGGTGAGTTTTCCTTTTATCATCATTTTATAATTTTTCTATCCCTTTTGTTTGTTTAGCTTGTGATAGTGATGTTTCACTTGTTTTGTTGAATGAATACTGCCATTTTAATGTGTTTTAACTTGTAAATTTTTTTGGGTTGTGTTATATTCTTTCCATGACTAGCCCACGTAGTTAACTCAGGGTTTAGAGGGGGAGCAGAGCGCCCCCTTTGTTGTGCCAATTGCATAGTGAGGGGGTCACAGGGGGTTTGAGGGGTGTAGGTAACTCCCCTCTATGGGGTCCAGGGCAACGCCCTAGAAAATTTTGTTTTTTGGACCCTATATTAGGTTGGGTAGGCCTACCTATGGTTTTGTGCATGTCTTTCATACATGGTTTTGGACGCGATGGTTTTTGGTCCATGGTTTTGGATGCGATGGTTTTTGGCCCATGGTATTGGATGCTTCAACATGGATAAATATTTATTATAACATTGAAAGGAACATAATAAAAAATCGAGTTGGTAGTCCCAACTTTGGGATCTAGGGGGAAATCTCTCTTTATATGTGTTATGCTCTCACATTGTTTATTTTCTATGTTTTATAATTCATATGCAGGTAATTTCCATACAGGGTTAAAACCTACATTTGGTATCAGAGATATTTTGGCTTCAAGGGGATGCCATTGTTGCTGAGGGGTTTTGCTCAGGCTTGTGGTAGACCTTGTTCAGTGGGACATCTCCGAGATCAATTCTGGTGGTGAAAGAAGATGGCGAGCAGTGGAAAGATAGAGATCGAGAAATTGAATGGTCAGAGTTTTGACTTGTGGAAACTCAAGATGGAGGATCTATTGGTGGATAAAGATCAATGGATCATGGTAGATCCGGGTACTAAACCAACAGGAGTATCTGATGAAGAAGGGAAGAAGTTGGATTGGAAGGCAAAGAGCACAATACGATTGTGTGTCTCAGATTCAGTATTGTTGAATGTATCAGGGGAATCTACGGTGAAGGCTTTGTGGGACATGTTAGGGACTTTATACCAATCTAAGTCTCTCGTGAATAAAATGTTCCTGTGGAAAAAGTTGTATAATCTGAGGATGAAAGATGGAGACTCAGTGAAATAGCATTTGAACGCATTTAATACTGTTTTAAGTTTGTTATTATCTGTTGATATTAAAATTATAGATGAAGATAAGTGCATTAGTTTTTTGTGTTCTCTACCAGATTCGTGGGATAGTCTTGTTATTGCAATAGGTAACAATACAATTGCCTTGCAGTTTGATGAAATAGTCTTATCCTTGTTGACGGAGGAGATGAGACTGAAAAATATGGAGAGCTAGAATGGTAATGCCTTGTATGTATGAGAATGATCCCAAAACATAAAAAAAAAATAAGTCATTGAGTGGAAGGTCTAAATCTAGAGGCAGATCTAAATCTCCAGGAAAACCTATAAAGGTGGTGTGCTAGAAATGCGGAAAGGAAGGGCACTACAAAACGGACTTTCAATCTAAAGATCCTAATAAAGGAAAGGGATCTAATGATGCTCCTTCTGCAAAGGCAAAAACCACCTCAAAAGAAGGTGGGGATATGTACTTTTCTTCTTCAACTACACATGTAGATCATGAGGCATGGTTGATTGACTCAGGTGCATATTATCACTCCCCATAGAGAGTGGTTTTGCAAGTATGAGACATATGATGGTGTTGATGTCTTCTTGGGGGATGACAAGAAGGCTAGAATCATTGGTCATAGAAAAGTAAATTTGAAGTTGCAAGGTGGAAGGGGTATAACACTTTCAGTTGTTCTGCATATTCTTGCATTAGCCATATATCTGATTTTTGTAAGCAAGCTCGATGCTGCAGGTGTAAAAACAGTGTTCGATAAGGATACTTGTAAGATGGTTCGAGGGGCACTGGTATTGATGTGGGGAGTTCAAATTGAAACTCTGTACAAGCTGCAAGGTAGCAATGTTGTTGATGGATGCAACAGTTATGTGGTTCCTGAAAGTGGAGTAGAAAATCTAGTGGTCTCTGGAGAGAAGACCATGTTGTGGTATCAAAGGCTTGGACATATTGGAGAGAAGGGCCTTTGAATACTTCATGGTAAAGGTATGGTAGAAGGTATGAGTAATAGCTCTCTGGATTTTGATTTCTGTTAAAATTGTGTATATGGGAAGCAAAATTGGGTGAGTTTCCCCTCTAGTGGTAAGAGGGTGAAACAAATATTAGAACTTGTGCACAATGATGTGTTTGGACCTATGAAGGTTCCATCATTGGGTAAGTCTATGTATAATTTATAGATGACTTCTCATGGAATACATGGATATATTTCCTTAAGAAGAAATCTGAAGTCTTTGAGAAGTTTAAAGAATTTAAGGCTCTAGTGGAAAACCAGAGATAGAAGAAGATAAAGGTGTTGAGGACAGATAATGGTGGGGAGTTTTGTAGTAAGGAATTTGAAGAATTCTGTAAGAAGTGTGGTATAGCATGAAAAAAGACTACTCCATACACACCTGAGCAAAATGTAGTTGCAGAAAGAATGAACAAGATGTTGATGGAAAGGTCAAGAATCACGCTTAGTGGTGCCGGGTTATGACAAGAATTATGGGTAGAGGCAGTGGAGACAACATGTTACCTAGTCAATAGATCACCTTCATCTTCGTTGGAGGATAAGACTCCATAAGAAGTATGGACTGGTAAAATATCCTCTCTTTCACATTGAGGGTATTTTGATGTGATGCATATGTACATGTTCTAAAGGAGAAAAGAACCAAGTTGGATAGTAAATTTGAAAAATACATTTTTATTGGGTATAAGGATGGTTTAAAGGGTTATAAGCTTTGGAACCCAGTAAGAAGGAAGGTTGTGTACATCCGATATGTGGTGTTCAGAGAGGTGAAATACGTTATTAGACATGGAGTCTCATCAAAGGAACCTAAGAAGATAGAGTTTGAGCTAAAGGAGGAAGAATCATACTCTATAGTAGAAGAGGAATCAAAAGAAGAAGAGCCACAAACTCCGGTTGTGAGAAGACCAATTCGAGAAAGAAGGCAGCCATAAAGGTATAGTCCATCTGCTTCCTGTTCAAATTTTTCTTTATCTATTACTAATGATGATCCCAGAACTATGAAGGAAGCAGTAGATTCAGAGGATGGAAAACTCTAGAAGATCTGGGCTCCCGTTGCCCAAATCTCACATCTCACTGCATGCGGTGCCCAATATGGGAGCTCAAGGCCTTTGTCTTGGCTTCTGGAATTGCACAGAGTTTGTCTTGGGCTTTCTCCAACTGAACACTATGAAGTTCCAAGACCCAGCCCCCTTAACTTGTCCATTGAGACTGTGTAATGAGCATTCTCTCCCAAACCCTGTCCCTGACTAAACTACACATTGCGCGGTTTGAAGTATAAAACTTCCACATGGACTTTTGGGACTATTTAGTGTGCAACTTTCACAGTCATTCAGTCACCCCTATTAGTTAAGACTACAAAATCCCTCTCATTAGATTCCCTAATTGCTGCTTGATCATGCTGTGAAGTTGAATTTTTAAGAGCCAATTTTTTCTTTCCATGAGTATCTGTTTAGTCCCACAAGTACCACACTCGTGAAGCACTTCTCTCCAGCAATCATTGTACCATGGAACCAAAGAGAGTTGCTTCAAGTAAGACCACTAAAAGAAGTATCGGGGAAGGAATTGAGAAAGCACTAGTTTACTTGCCAATATATGCATATGCCCAACTATTTACCGAAAATGAGTCAACACTAACATGGCAGCAAGACTAGAAATAGTGGGAGAAGGTAGAAATCTAGTACAATATCAAGGAAAAAGGAAATTGATGACATAACAGAGGGATAATGAAGCTGTAGAGAGAAATTGGATTCAATCTTCATGTAAATGGCTTTGAAAATAGAAGAAAAAGGAAGTAGAGGACGCACACAATAGAGTGAAGGAAGAGAGAAAAGAAGAGCTTGTAGGTATCAAAACTAAGATCACAGTAAGAAGAAAAAGAGTCAAAGGAAGAAGAGGAGTTGATAAGTAGAAACAAGAAGAAGAACAAAGGCAAGGCACAATGTTGATGAGCAAGAACATCCAACAACTGAGGAAGAGAGTGAACAGCTGTAGCTTCCCTCACCAAACCTAAGCACAAGAACCAAGTCCAGCTGGAGCTCGAGAAGTACATGGAGTAGTTGATGTGTGAAGCTACCAGTGGTGACTTGCAATTGAGTGCAGAGAACATTCACAAGTACATTGGTGGTCCAACCACACTTAGGACAATGTTGCACATACCTCAAGATGAGACAAACATAGGTTCCAATACCACATGCTCGGATGCCATGGAGACAAGACTCTATTTTTAGTAATACAACATCAAGCAGTTTGGGGACATCACAACACATTACCAAGCTTGGCATCAGTACATGACCAAGAAGCATCAAGTGGATGTTTCCAAGTTGTTCTTTTCCTAAACCTCACAGTCATAGTGTTTTGTTTTGTTAGGTTGTCTCTAGCCTATTTTGTCTCACATGGGTACATGTGGAAAATTATATTATTGTAAATATGTTGTAAGTGAAATTCCAAGTGTCACTAGTGGAATGTGAACATTCACTATGTAATGTGAAGAGTCATGAGAGTATTCCAAGAGTCAAAGGGGAATGTCAAGGGTCACCCCACCCTTTTCTATATATAGAACCGTATAACTCATAGTATAGGATTTTGGGAGCAAAGCTTTTGGCTAGGCATTTATTAGCGAAGGTTTGGAGAGTATTGCAATGAGCCTTGGCTTCTTTGGAGGAGCATGCGGTGTTGAATGTAATTTCCACTATTAGGGCTACTAGCTATCAATGGTGTATGTATGGATGGAACTTTCACTTAACAATATATAACAGAGCCAACATGTTTTCATGCATATGTTGTAATTGTAGTTGGACTATTTTGGTTTCTTTAACAATGTATGTTATTTAACTTATTTATTTGTGTATGAATATTTTTTATGCAATTTTATGAATCTTGCTGCAGACGTGTTGTTGGTTTAACCTGTCACTCTGGTTTGTGGACTATTCCACTTTCCAACTTGTGATTCATTCCACTCGTGTGTTTCTTTTAGGCTGCGTATTGTTACATGATTCTAAGGGACACTTCCTTTTCCCCTATGTTAAGGAAAATTAATTACCTAACATTTAATTGTCAACCTGGGGATTTCGTAAAACTTGTGAAGCGTGTGTTCACTGTATATGCTAGAAATTAACTTCCAATTTAGATGAATCTAACTATGAAACCAAATAATGACAAACCAAATTCACCTATTCTAATTCAACAATTAATTCAAAAGAAATTATAGTACAATTATAGTATAACACACAAAATTGAAATCTTAATCTATCACACTTGTATGAAATGAAATCTACTCTAAGGGATCATGTGTGCATTATCAAATCAGGATCCCATGAAACGAATAATCAAAACCACATGACACAAAATGAAAGAAAAAACAATCATTCTTAATCTCTAGATATGAAAGCAAATAAAAACAATTTCTCTTAACCTCTAGTTATGAAAGAAAATAAAAACAATCACTCTTAACCTCTCACATAGGAAAATATATGAAAGAAATAAACCTTTATATATGAAAGCAATAAATCTTAATCTATGACAAACAATAAATCTCACACATTATACGTGGCCAATCCAAAAGCATGAGAGATGCCAAGTTGAGAGGCTCCCAATGCAAGCATTACCAGAAAGAGGCGAACATCACTCATGAGCATGGTGCTAAATCTAAATTCCATTCATAAGTAATCTTAACTTGTACACCTGAGTATCTCCAACTTTACACATGCCTTTTAAAGGAGAAGGTTCTCCTATGTATATAAAAACATAATAAAGGTACCTCGTTAATGGAGGTCCATTATTCTCTCCCTGGATCCCTAGAGAATCTCCTAGAGCTACAATTCGAATAGAAAATGATGAGACATGTATCCTCTTTGACCTTTACCCAAAGCTTCTTCCATATCTTGAAGGAAATTCAAATTTGAGCATTGGAGGTCACATAAGGGTGCTTTGGAAGCTTCCAAATGACCTACACATGTCATGAAACTCAAGCCACTTTTAAGTATTAGAAATTATATGTCATTTTTCTAAGTTTTAACCATAAATTCACTTAAAATACTAGAAATCATTAGCTTTTGGAAAACACAAATGGAACCCATGTAATTATGAAAATGGAGGCTAATTAAAGATTATATGGCTATGGAGTTGCGACATGTGAGTGAAATGGTGGTGATAAAGGTGAAAGTGGATGATATTTTGAATAACTTTTGGAGGCTCTACATACCCCCCACTAATGTTATTGCATGTCCTCATGCCATCTACTGCATTGCTTAATCATGATTTTCTTTTGAATGAGATTGCCTTTATCAATTGTCCTTAAACTTTGGATTTGACAATTTCATTTCTTTTTGCAAAGTATTCCTTGTCATACATTGAATTGTAACATGTTTGATTGGTTCTTGTGTGACAAACAAATCTTAATTGGTATTGGTTCTTGTGTTTCAATACCTTGTTTCTTTTCGTTGTAGTAAGATTCATTGAACATATTTAAGAAAGCATCTTTAAATCAGCCATATAATATGCTCATCATTTAGGCACTTATTTGCAAATCACACAACTTTTGAATCATAATGAAATCATAATTGATTAGGACAAGTATGTTAGGATGAAATGAGGTGATATGGATGTGATAATAAATGGATGTCCCTTCCCAACCCACCAACCCCCCCCTCCCCCCCAAATTAAAGGTTCTTATGTTTTTCTTTTTTCAAATGAGAAAGGAAATATGGTGAAGCATTTTTCAAAAATTATAATTTTAGTATTCAAGGAATTATATGATTAAAATGTAGAAAAGAACATACCTTTACTTGCCTAGGAAGTGGACAAACTATGCATATGTAGAGAAGTTGTAGTTTTTGTTGGATCATGGAATAGAATGTAGAATTTCATCTACTTCTTGGTTGCATAAATGGTGGATGAGGTGGTGAAAGTGGATTCTTTATTTCTGTTGCTAAATCTGTTGTATTTGCTGTAAAATGCTGAAATGATATAGTCTTCACCTACTACAAAACCCAATGGTACAATTCTAGTCATGCGAATAAATGTGTTGTTGTTGAGCATGAAGAGAATTCATTGGATTACCAACCATTGATGAATGTCATTAACGAATGTGACGCAAACTCGCCATTAATGTCAATGAGTGCCAAGGTACCTAAGTACATCTTACGAAGTCTAAATAGATGAGTTGATGTTGATCCACTTGCAAGATCCAAAAATCAAGGGACATTGATGTGTTCCCATTATTGTCGGCGAGAGAACTTGTCATTGATGCATACAAGCCTCAAGGTAATAATAAGGACTCTATACCTGAACCTAGATAATGTGATGATGTCAATAGGACAAGACTTGTTATAAAGGAGGCCTTAATGAATCCTCCATCATCTAACGCGAGCACGAAATGATGATTTTGGAAGTACTATGAATGAAAATTTTTGCAGTGGGTCAAGGTTCATTTAATGGAAAGGAAAATGATAGGAGGGTAAACAAGTGAACGGAAATAAAAAGGACAAATCAGCATGTAAGCGAGCTGAATGTCTCTATGAATGGAAATTATGAAAAATGTGAATGGAAAATGTTAATGGAAAATGTGAAGCAAACATGTGACTCTTTGCAAGAAAAATGGTGATGTCGATGCTTAGCGAAAATGATTGGATATCTTGTGAGTTTGGAGAAGAAAAATGATGGAATTTATGGATGATAGAAATGGATTCAATTGATCCATATCTCTTGAAATTGGTCGTAGAAAACCAATCATGCAAAATTGGCTTCCTTCAATTCTCCAATTGCCCTGGAAATTGAAAATAAGCATGGCACTAACATTGCAATAAAACGTAAGTTTGTTCAAAGAGAAGTGATCAATTTCTTTTTGATACATATGAAAAATTTGCATCATTAGTCCAATGGTTAGTCCAATTTCACAATTGCGATATTAAATCCACGTTCTAAAAAAAACAATTTCCTCAATTTATGTTTGAATCATAACATTTCATAAAGATAAAAAAATATTATTTGTGAATGCTTAATAATTCCTACAAAACAATCTTCGATAAAAAAATTCATCAATTGATCCTATAGATAAAGCACCTTCATAGTTCTTCTTCTTTCCCTCATCATGCTTGAAAACACAATCATTAGACAATCCAATAAATTTTGATCATGATTTTCTTATTAGAATGCATTGTTGACAAATAGATCATTGAGTTAAATACAAAGCTGCAAAATTGTTTTTCAACTGCATAATTGCGTAGTTTCTGTAGCTAAAATCCCTAACAGACAATTAAGTACACACGACTATGCATTTTTGTTATGAACAAATAACCAGTCCAATATTCAAATTAATCAGTACCTCTTCCAAAAAAAATAGGAAATAGAACATTTTTTTATTAAAAAGGACAAGGTAATTCTAATTTGCATATTTTACCTGTAAACCTTCTTTAATTGAACAATGGAAAAGAAATTTCCACTTGTTGATGCCATAGATATTTTATTTTGTTTCTTGCTTTGACAGGTGTGTTTGAGTGGACCATCACAACAACTTTTTCTCAATTTGCTCCAATCACTAAATGAATTTCACATCAATTTTTATGACAAATTGTCATGGTAATTTTCTTTAACCAAAAGTAAAACTAATGAAATATTTACAAAATTTAGAAGTGAAAAATAAAACATTAGACATACTAATCACAAAACATATATATATATAAAGAAAAATATATGTAGAAACTTAAAATATATATAGAAACATTATATAACAAAAAACATAAAACATAATAGAAAAACCAACGTAATTAAAAAAAAAAACGAAATTTGCAATGTATAATATTCCATAGTGAAGCCCATGAAATACAAATGTGAGGGCATTGATTCGTTGAGAACGAATAACAAACAAAACTCCATATCTTTCAACCTCCAAGACTGTTGGATCTTTTGTGAATAACTTAGCAAAGGATCCAAATCTTATAAATATAATCATAGCTAGGGCAATAACAGATCTTGCTCCTATCTGAAGAGCAGTAAGAGCAACCTTATTACTTTTGAAATATCATCAACGATCAATAATATTCACATTATTTTAAAATCATGGTGATTGAAGTGACTCTCATAGCCAAAACCATAGCTAGATGAAAATGAACTACCATGAATGAATGCAAAATAGGAGTGCAGCCTACAGTTGACAATTTTAAGCATTTTCTAATATACAGTTTCTCTCTAACATAACAATTCAACATAATAGGGTTCCAAAATTTGAGAGTAGTTTGTTGGGTTGTGTTATATTCTTTCCATGACTAGCCCATGTAGCTAACCAGGGTGTTAGAGGGGGGGCAAAGCCCCCCCTTCGTTGCACTGATTGCGTAGGGGAGGGGTCACAAGGGGTTTGAGGGGTGTAGGTAACCCCACTTTATGGGTCTGGGGCAACACCCTGGAAAATTTTGGATTTGGAACCTATGTTAGGTTGGGCGGACCCACCTATGGTTTTGTCCATGATTTTCACACATGTTTTTGGACATGATGGTTTTTGATCCATGGTTTTGGACGCGATGGTTTTCAGCCCATGGTATTGGATGCTTCAATATGTATAAATATGTATTGTAACATTGAAAGGAACATAATAAAAATCAAGCTGGTAGTCCTGGTTTTGGGATCCAGGGGAAAATCTCTCTGCATATGTGTTTTATGTGTTATGCTTTCACATTGTTTATTTTCTATGTTTTAGAATTTGTATGCAAGTAATTTCTATATAGGGTTAAAACCTAAATTTGGTATCATAGTTATTTTGGCTTCAAGGGGATGCCTTTGTTGCTGAGGGGTTTCGCTCGAGCCTGCGCTAGACCCTGTTCAGTGGGAGATCTATGAGATCGATTATGGTGGTATAAGAAGATGGCGAGCAGTGGAAAGATAGATATTAAGAAATTTAATGGTCAGAGTTTTGAGTTGTGGAACTAAAGATGGAGAATCTGTGGGTGGATAAAGATTAGTGGATCCTGGCAGATCCGGGTACTAAACCAATGGGAGTGTCCAATGAAGAATGGAAGAATTTGGATCAGAAGGCAAAGAGCACAATATGATTGTGTGCCTCAGATTTAGTATTGTTGAATGTATCAAGAGAAGCTATGATGAAGGATTTGTGGGACAAGTTAGGGACTTTGTACCAATCTAAGTCTCTCGTGAATAAACTCTTCCTATGGAAAACGTTTTATAACCTGAGGATGAAAGATGGAGACTCAGTGATAGAGCATTTGAACGAATTTAATACTGTGGTAACTCAGTTAGCGTCTATTGATATTAAAATTTCAAATGAAGATAAGTGCATTAGTTTGTTGTGTTCTCTACCAGATTCATGGGATAGTCTAGTTATTGTAGTAAGTAGCAATGCAACTGCCTTGTAGTTTGATGAGATAGTCTCATCCTTGCTGACGGAGGATATGGGTTAGAAAAATATGGAGAGCCAAAATAGTGATGCCTCATCTATACAAGGATGGTCCCATAATAGAAACAAAAATAAGTTATCGTCTGGGAGATCTAAATCTCCAAGAAAAACTATAAAAGTGGTGTGCTAGAAATGCTGAAAGGAAGGGCACTACAAAAGGGGTTGTAAATATAAAGCTCCTAATAAAGGAAAGGGATCTGATGATGCTCCTTTTGCAGAGGTGAAAACCACCTCAGATGAAGGTGGGGATGTGTACTTGGCTTCTTTAAGTACACATGTAGATCATGAGGCACGATTGATTGACTCAGGTGCATCCTTTCACTTCACTCCCCATAGAGAGTGGTTCTGCGAGTATGAGAAATACGATGGTGGTGATGTCTTATTAGGGGATGATAGGAAGGATAGAATCACTAATCGTATAAAAGTAAATTTGAAGTTGCAAGGTGGAAGGGTTAGAACACTGCCAGGTGTTTTGTATATTCTTGCATTTGCTAGAAATCTAATTTTTGTAAGGAAGTTGGATGATGTAGGTGTAAAAACAACGTTCAAGAAGGATACCTGCAAGATGGTTCAGGGAGAATTGGTATTGATGCACGAAGTTTGGATAGGAACTCTGTACAAGCTGCAAGGTAGCACGGTTGTTGATGGGTGCAATAATGTTGTGGTTCCTAAAAGTGGAGCAGAAAATCTAGTGGTCTCTGGAGAGAAAACCATGTTGTGGCATCAAAGGCTTGGATATATTGGAGAGAAGGGCCTTCGAATACTTCATGGTAAAGGTATGGTAGAAGGTATGAGTAATAGCTCTTTGGATTTTGATTTCTGTGAAAATTGTGTATATGGGACGCAGAATTGGGTGAGTTTCCTCTCTGATGGTAAAAGGGTGAAACATATATTAGATCTTATGCATAGTGATGTGTTTGGACCTATGAAGATTCCATACTGGGTAATTCTATGTACTATGTAGCATTTATAGATGACTTCTCAAGGAATACATGTATATATTTACTGAAGAAAAAATTTGAAGTCTTTGAAAGGTTTAAAGAATTCAAGGCTCTAGTGGAAAACCAGACATAGAAGAAGATAACGATGTTGAGGATAGATAACGGTGGGGAGTTTTGTATTAAGGAATTTGAAAAAATTTGTAAGAAGTGTGATATAGCATGGTAGAAGACTACTCCATACACACCTGAGCAAAATGTAGTTGCAGAAAGAGTGAACAAGAAGTTGATGGAAAGGGAAAGAAGCATGCTCAGTGGTGCCAAGCTAGGACAAGAATTCTGAGCAGAGGCAATGGATACAACATGTTACCTAGTCAATATATCACCTTCATTTGCGTTGGAGGATAAGACTCCACAAGAGGTATGGACTAGTAAAATACCCTCTCTTTCACATTGAGGGTATTTTGATGTGATGCATATGTACATGTTCCAAAGGAGAAATGAACCAAGTAGGATAGTAAATTTGAAAAGTGCATATTTATTGGGTGTAAGGATGGTTTAAAGGGTTATAAGCTTTGGAACCCAGTAAAAAGGAAGGTTGTGTACAACCAAGATGTGGTGTTCACAGTGGTGAAAGATTTTATTAAACATGAAGTCCACAAATGGAACCTAAGAAGATAGAGTTTGAGCTAAAGGAGGAAGAATCAGACTCTACAACAGAGGAGGAATGAGAAGATGAAGAGCCACAAGCTCCGGGTGTGAGAAGATCAATTCGAGAAAGAAGGCAACCAGAAATGTATAGTCCATCTACTTTCTGTTCAAACTTTGCTTTATATATTACTCATGATGATCCGAGAACTGTGAAGGAAGCAATAGATTCAGAGGATGGAAAACTCTAGAAAGAGGCTATGATTAATGAAATGGAATCTTTGCACAAAAATGAGGCTTGGGATCTGGTGGAGTTGTTAGCTGGAAGGAAACCCATTGGCAGAAAATGGGTGTTCAAGAAGAAGACAAATGTAGAAGGAAAGGTGGAGAAATATAAAGCTCGATTGGTAGCAAAAGGTTATTCCCAAGTTTCAGGAATTGATTTTGGTGATATTTTTTCTCCTATTGGCAAGGTAACTTCTATTAGATTAGTTTTATTTGTTGCTGATGCTTTTGATTTTGAGGTAGAAAGGATGGATGTGAAGACAACATTTCTTCACAGGGATCTGGAAGGGAAAATATAAAAGAAGAAACTTGAAGGCTTTGTAGTGAAGGGTAAGAAAGAACTAGTATGCAAGTTAAAGAAGTATCTATATGGGTTAAAACAGTCACCAAGGATGTGGTATCATAAATTTGATACATTTATACGGGGACTTGGCTTCACTAGAAGCAAAGCAGATCACTATGTGTATTTTAAATTAATTGGAGACTTTGTTATTTCTTTGGTCTTGTATGTGGATGATATGTTGTTGGTTGGAAATGAAAAAGAAATTATCTAGGATTTGAAGACCCAAGTGTCCTCCAAATTCAACATGAAAGATATTGGTGGTACAAACTATATTTTGGGCATGGAAATTAAAAGAGATCAGGCAAAGAGGAAGCTCTGGTTAAACCAGAGGAAGTATGTCGAGACAATATTGCAGAGATTTAATATACAGGATAATAAACCGGTGAAGGTTCCTATTCCTATAGGTGTAAAGTTATCTACTGAACAATGTCCCAAGACACAAGAAGAGGAACAGGACATGTCCTGTGTTCCATATGCAAGTGCAGTCGGTAGTATGATGTATGCAATGGTTTGTACTAGACTAGACATTGCACATGTAGTGGGAGTATTGAACAGGTTTATGTCAAAACTAGGACATGAGCATGCGACAACAGTGAAGCGGGTTTTCAGGTATTTGCGTGGCACTAGTGATTATGGTTTGTGCTACCAAGGAAGACCAGGATTGGATAGAGTGTTGGATATTCGTGGCTTTGTTGATGCAGACTAGGCTAGAGATCTGGATCAGAGAAGATCTAAAAGTGGGTATACATTTAACCTATTTGGAGGTGCAGTCAGTTGAATGAGTAAGAAACAATCTGTAGTGGCACTATGAAGTACAGAGGAAGAATACATGACAGCCACTCATGCAAGCAAGGAAGTACTTTAGTTGTAGAGATTGTGTTCAAGTGAAATTTTCTTGGTAAATAACCCTACATATCATTCAAAGACAAAGCACATTGATGTTAAGTATCACTTTGTGAGGGATGTGATAGAAGACAAAAAGGTGTTGCTAGTAAAGGTGGATACTTTGAAGAATATTGCAGATGCATTAACAAAATCTATGAGCTCTGAGAAGTTCTCATGGTGTAGAGAAACAATGGGCACTACAAGGTTGGATAAATGACTAAGCTCTCCTATAGCCCCCTATGGAAAGGAAACCACAAGTGGGAGAATTTTGGGTTGTGTTATATTCTTTCAACGACTAGCCCACGTAGTTAACCAGGGGCTTGGGGGGGGTGAATCCCCCCCTTCGTTGCATCGATTGCATAGTGGGGGGGGTCAGAGGGGGTTTGAGGGGTGCAGGTAACCCCACTTTATGGGGTCCAAGGTAGCGCCCTAGAAAATTTTGGTTTTGGAACCTATGTTAGGTTGGGCAGACCCACCTATGGTTTTTTGCATGATTTTTGTGCATGTTTTTGGATGCAATGGTTTTCGGTCCATCATTGGATGCGATGGTTTTTGGTCCATGGTATTGGATTCTTAGACATGTATAAATATGTATTATAACATTGAAAGGAACATAATGAAAAATCAAGCTAGTAGTCCTGGTTCTGGGATCTAGGGGAAATCTCTGTGTATTTTTGTTTTATGTGTTATGCTCTTGCATTATTTATTTTATGTGTTTTGGAATTCATATGCAAGTAATTTCTGTACGGGGTTAAAACCTACATAGTTCACTGCCAATATTACCGAATGGCTCAAGATTTTTCGATTGTAGAATTCACCTTTGCAATGGTTGTATCCTACACTTCTATATCTTTTGTAACCCTAAAATGGCCCTTAATGAAACATTTGTTGATTTTATCTTTAGTCTCCACTTGAAAATTCCTAAATGTTGTGGACCACAGTAAATTATCAAGGACTCTCAATTCGATCAATAGGCTAGGATGTCGAGTGAGAGAAGACACCACAACACTTCACATAAAATATCCATGGTGGATCTACCTCCTGTAGATTAGGGAAATCAGATCTTGGCCGCAATTGTTGCCTGTGCATTTAATTGGAAACCATTTTCCTCATAGAGTGTGGCAAATAAGGCTCGAGAGAACCCTACAAATATCTCAAATAGTTACGAATTTGAGAAAATTTCTCCTGTATAATATAATTGACCTCATTTTTAATAAAAATCACATTTTAGTTTTTTGAAATTCATTTTCATTTGGTCACAGAACATGCTTTAAAATGACGTGTCAAAAACTGCTAAGCATTTCATCTGCTTCAAGTAACTTCTTCTAACACTAGTGGAAATTGAAAGCTAGCTGGTGGGATTCTGGTCAAAATTTCCTCTGTGGCCTCATTGGGGGGTACTTGGTGAAGGAGATTCAACATTAAACTCTTCAATGTTTACTTCATCTCGGGTTTCAGGATATAGTATTTACCCTTCATGCCCGTTGCTTGATTTTTCCATGGGCTTTTGATGAGAAACCAGTTGGATTTTCTACTAGATCACCCATATGCACAGTCTCATATTTAAAATCTCTAATATAAACTAGCTACCACTACCACTATGTGGTCGAGGACATAACAAATGTACAGTAAACAAAATCTATATTTCACTTCTTTGCCCCAATAGAATGACACAAGAGAAATACGCATATCTATTTCTGTTATTGAAATAAGAATTTCATTTCCGAGTCTCAATTGATACGAAAGGTCAATATGCATTTGTCTCTATATACTAACCATGCTTTCACTTTGAATCTTCCATTGATTATAGCACAAGATCAAGCTAGTGTGGGGGAATAAACACATTGGTTGTTAAGTGTGAAGGGATTGTTGGTTCTCCTTCTATGTCACTCACCAACTCATCTTTAGGCAATCAATAGTTTCTTGCTCTAGTATACCATCAGATCATGTCAATATATTACTAGGGATAATCTTTCAAATGTCTCATTTGGCTAGTATTCATGATGTGATTGTAGGAAGAGATGGTAGTTCAGTCCAAGTAAGACAAAGAAAAGGAAACGTTTTCCTACCAAGCGATCCTACAACTAAGTAAAATTGTAGAATAGGGAAACCTTGTGGATGGGTCCAGCGTTGAAGTGGCATTTTTTCTCAGTACATATTGGTGATAGATTTCTAATATTATCGGATTGTACTGGATCTCATGTGGGTGATATGGATTAAATCAGGCTCGGCTACAGAAACTAACCATTTTTACAGCTGTGTGCCAAATATGCATCCTATTCTAGCAAGAATATATATTTATATATGATGGATTTTTTTGAATTTTGATTTTGATTTTTTTTAAGCTAATTCATTCAATTTTCTTTTTACAGATCACACAAGAGCCTAAATTGTCAATTTCTCAATTCTCTTAAAAAAAAGATTTGATCATTTTTATTTAAAAATTTACATTTCCCTTATTCAAAAACATGATGTTTTTGTTTCTAAAAATCAAAACAAGATTTTTTTTATTGAAAATATTTTTGTGAGGTTAGTGAAAGAAATGCAAGAAAGAAATAAAAATCTAAAGGCTTTAAACTCTAAAAAATTAAAAAAAATGCAATCAAGAACTTAAAAAAAAAGGCAATCGAGCTTGATTTTATTTTTCCTAATTTATCTACTTGAAATAAATTCATTTTTTTAATTTTTAAGTATATGAATGTTTCCAATGGAGCCATTTACGAATTAGAATTTCTAAAATTTTCATATTCAAATTTGCAAAATGTACCTGATTGTGTATGAGGACATGAGACATTTTGACCTTTAGATTTGTCGCAAAGATCTCTTGAAGGATGGATGAATGTCGTGACACAATCTCTTTTTGATACCATTCCTCAATGTAGTCCTTGTGCTCCAAAAAATGTTTAATCTGCGTTCTATATCTTTCATACATAAATGGTTAGTATTGATTTTTTTTATATATATTTTTCACAAAAATGATATGCAACTAAATGATTTATGCATCTACATGCTTTAATGATGCATCTAAAGAAAAACTAAAAAATGAACTCTAGTCTGAAAGATAGTTCCTATGCACGCTTCCTCGGCAACAATGCGAAAAAGTTGAGGCAAATTAATTACCTATCATTTAATTGTCAACCCGAGGGTTTCGTAAAACTTGCAAAGCGTGCATACATTGTATATGCTAGAAGTTAACTTCTAATTTAGATCAATCTAAATACGAAACCATATAATGACAAACCAAATTAACCTATTCTAATTCAACAATCAATTCAAAATAAATTATAGTACAATTATAGCACAACATGCAAAATTGAAATCTTAATCTATCACATTTGCATGAATTGAAATTGCATGAAATGAAATCTACTCTAAGGGATCATGTGTGCATTATCAAATCAGGATCCTATTAAACGAATAATCAAAACCACATTACATGAAATGAAAGCAAAAGCACTCATTCTTAACCTCTAGATATGAAAACAAATAAAAAAAGATCACTCTTAACCTCTCACATAGGAAAAGTTATGAAAGCAAATAAAAACAATCACTCTTAACCTCTCACATAGGAAAATTTATGAAAGAAATAAATCTTAATCTATGAAAGCAATAAATTTAATCTATGAAAAAAAAAAATCTCACACATTATAGGTGGCCAACCTAAAAGCATGAGAGATGGAAAGTTTAGAGGCTCCCAATGCAAGCATTACCAAAAAGAGGTGAACTCACTCATGATCATGGTGCTAAATCTAAATTCCATTCATAAGTAATATTAACTTGTACACTTGAGTATCTCCAACTTTACACAGGCCTTTGAAAGGATAATTCTCTCATATTTATACAAAAACATAAGAAGCTACCTCATTAATGGAGTTCCACTATTTGCTCCCTATATCCCTAGAAAATCTCATAGAGTTACAATTCAAATAGGTAATGATGAGACACAAATCCTTTTTGACCTTTATCCAAATCTTCTTCCATATCTTGAAGGGAATTCGAATTTGAGCATTGCAAGCCACATAAGGTTGCCTTGGAATCCTCCAAATGACCTACACATGTCATGAAACTCAAGCCACTTTTAAGTATTAGAAATTATATGTCATTTTTCTATGTTTTAACCATAAATTCTCTTAAAATACTAGAAATCATTAACTTTTGGAAAACATGGAACCCATCTAATTATGAAAATGGAGGCTAATGAAAGATTATATGGCTATGGAGTTGTGACATGTGAGTGAAATGGTGGCGATAAAGGTGAAAGTGGATGATATTTTGAATACATTTTGGAGGCTCTATACCCTCCATGTGCTAGAACCCCCATTCATAAAAGCTTTGTATTTTGGAGGTGTATATATACTTGGGCTCCCGGCGGGTGAGATGTAAGAAAAATTACGAACCCGACACTAACCAAGTGCTAATATTTGGTTATTTACTGAAATCTCCTTTCGGAGGAGAAGGATGGATCGTTAGCGTGGACAATCTAGAAATGTAGTTGGAGGACATGTATGGTTAGGTTTATCACTTGACTCATTGCAAGGTCACACACTTGCTTCTAACAAAGTTATCACACTTACGTCTGCACACTACCGCAATCAAGGCATTGTTTTACTACCCACTATTTAGACTCCTACTCCAAACGGTCTAAGATCTAGTTGGGACTTCTTGTTGGGGAGAGCCCCTGACATGTTCATGGGTCCGACACTGTCTACACATTGTTAGAGTAATGTAACATAAATACAATGTTACATTAATGGTTGACTACAATCAACCTAGGTCAATTATTGTCAACCATCATCAACCCTTGATAACTATTTTTAATAGAGCAGCTAGACAACATGAACCATACTCAATCATGGTTTATAAATAGGCCCCATGTAGGTCAACCATATACTACCACAACCACATTAATAAATATGGTTGATATAGGTAGATATGCGACATTTTCCACCTTTTATACACCAATAAGCTTAGACCAATATCATCCGTATTTACTAATGTGGTTGTGCCACTATATACATTAAAATTTTCATGACGATGAGAAAAACAAATCCAATAACACATTTTGGATTCCACCTCATTAAAAAATCATTAAAAATAATAAATATTAAAATATACACGTAGAAGATATATATATATATATATATATATATACAACACACACACACACACACCATCAACATCAACCATTTAGTTTTTCATCCATATTACAGAGACACTCAATAAAAAACAACCAGTAAAATGCTAAATGCGATACTCCATAAAATATACATCATTTGGATCCAAAACACCTAAAACACTTCATATTCGACCACGATGTACAGCCATAATGCGTTTAATAATAATTTTTCTAATTGTTGATGTAACATGGATGGGTGCATAATAATCAAGAAATTTAATAAATGTCATCCTTGCCTCACTCATTTGTACACTAACTCCCACCCACTTCTAAGGGCTCTTAGTTTTCCGCACTACAAAATCTTTTGGAAACCTAATCTAAAATGTAATAGCTGGAAAACAGGCCTAGGGACCATGAGAGACAAACAGACTTGATAGGCTAAAAGATAGGTTGACAATGACCTTCATTTGTTTCATTACCTGGCCAAATATTTCATTAAACTATAAGGCAATGGAAAACCTATTATAACTAGTCACCAATATATTTTGATGTTCAAACAACGATACCATGATAGGTGATGGGGATTTGTCAAAATGTTGTGGATGAAAAAAATGAGATAAAGAGGATTGATTGGAAGTATTTGTATCCAATTGTTGTTGCTAATGATCATGCAAGATTGTAGAGATCAACTTTTAAATCCGATGAAGCATAAGATTTTAATGTTTGTGTAAATAATAGTGATGATAAACAAGTCTATATATTATTTTTAGTCTTATGGATAGTAAAATATTATTCATTCATGTCTCATTTGTTAACTAATCCTTCGAGATTGTTATTGTATAATATGTAATTAGTTTTACATTCCATTTTTATGGTTAATAAGTTATTGATACATAGCTATGATCCAGATTTAAACAGGAACACAAAAAATTACAAAGATAACCATAAATACAAAGATGCACCAGAAATAATATTTCATTTCATTGATGTAAAATACACAAATATGCTTACAAATAGAAATGGAAATAAACATGCCTCTGAATTATCTTACCATGAGGCTCGAAGGCCTATTTATTGATGAGAAACAATGAAAAATCCTAAAAATCCAAAAACCTAACCCTAGGAAATGAATCGCCAAATTATGGGCCTCATTTGGGTAAATTGGTACATCAACTTCCCAGGGTCGTAACTTTGCCATATCATCTCCATTGGATGCGCACAATACCTCGTTAGAAAGATATATCTGAGGAATACAATTTTGAGATAAGAAACATTTGTCCATAAACCCATTTTTCTCCCAGGTTTCCCAAAAGATGCCATTTAGGGCCTCAAAACTTCTCAGGAAGTTCAGGACATGAAAAACTGCTAAAAATAGTAAATTGTGCTACAATTAAGGAAACTAAAAAACTAAAAGAGACAGTTGTGGGGGTCCAAGTGGGATAGGTGGGTGGCCACCAACATCCACCTGGATCATTCCTCTCCCCTTAGGAAGCAATGGTCCCCATTGCATTGAATTCCTCTATGGGATGAGGAAACTTCTACTGAACTTGGTCCTTGGTGAGTTGTTCTGCAACCTCTACTGTGTCCAATAATGGTGGGAAGCATGGTCGAGGGCAGTCCACATTGAATACTCGATGCAAGTGAAGGAATGGGGGAATGTTATGCTCTAAAGTATTGTTTCCCACAACCTTGGTAATGGTATAAGGACCATATCAGAGTGGTCTGAGCTTCTGATGGGCTCTTGTAAGGCATTCTTTCTACAGATGCAACTAGACTATCACCCACTTGAAACTTTTGTGGTAGCTAATGTTGATCATGGCACTGCTTCTACTTGGAATTTTCCAGAATGGAGCAAGATATATTGACCCATTGGGTATGTTTGGTTGTATTATATTCTTTACATGACTAGCCAATGTATTTAATCAGGGATTAGAGGGGGGGGTAATGGCCCACCTTTGTTACACCAACTATGCAGCAGGGGGGTACTAGGACCTACCTATGGCTTTGTGCATGGTTTTTGCACATGGTTTTGGATGCAATGGTTTTCAATCCATGGTATTGGATGCTTCGGCATGTATAAGTATGTATTGTAACATTGAAAGGAAAATATTGAAAAATAAAGTTGGTAGTCCTGGTTTTGGGATCCAGGGGAAATCTCTGTGTATATATGTTTTATTTGTTATGCTCTCACATTATTTGTTTATGTGTTTTAGAATTCGCATGCAGGTAATTTCTGTATGGGGTTAAACCCTACATTTGGTATCAGAGTTGTTTTGGCTTCAAGGGGATGCCTTTGTTGCTAAGTGGTTTTTCTCAGGCCTATGGTAGACCCTGTTCAGTGGGAGATCTAAGGGATCAATCTAGTGCTGAAAGAAGATGGCGAGTAGTGGAAAGATAGAGATCTAGAAATTTAATGTTTAGAGTTTTGAGTTATGGAAACTCAAGATAGAGATTATGTTGGTAGATAAAGATCAGTGGATCTCAGTAGATCCGGGTACTAAACCAATGGGTGTGTCCGATGAAGAATGGAAGATGTTGGATCGGAAGGCAAAGAGCATAATACAATTGTGTGTCTTAGACTCAGTATTGCGGAATGTATCAGGGGAGGCTATGGCTAAGGCTTTGTGGGACAAGTTAGGGACTTTATACCAATCTAAGTCTCTAGTGAATAAACTGTTGCTGCGGAAAAGGCTGTAAAACCTGAGGATGAAAGATGGAGACTCGGTGATAGAGCATTTGAATGCATTTAATACTTTGGTAAGTCAGTTATTGTATGTTGTAATTAACATTTTAGTTGAAGATAAGTGCATTAGTTTGTTGTGTTCTCTACCAAATTCGTGGGAGAGTCTAGTTATTGCAATAGGTAGCAATGCAAATGCCTTGCAATTTGATGAAATAGTCTAATCCTTGCTGACGGAGGAGATGAGATAGAAAAATATGGAGAGCGAGAATGATGATGCCTTATCTGTACGAGGAAGGTCCTAAAACAGAAGCTAAAATAAGTCATTGAGTGGGAGACACAAATCTAGAGGGAGATCTAAATCTCCAGGAAAACCTGTAAAGGTGGTGTGCTAGAAATGTGGAAAGGAAGGCACTACAAAAGGGATTGTAAATCGAAAGCTCCTGACAAAGGAAAGGGATCTGATGATGCTCCTTCTATAAAGGCAAAAACCACCTTAGATGAAGGTGGGGATGTGCACTTGGCTTCTTCAAGTACACATGTATATCATGAGGCATGGTTAATTTAATCAAGTGCATCCTTTCACTTCACTCCCATATAGAGTGGTTCTACGAGTATGAGAAATATGATGGTGGTGATGTCTTCTTGGGGGATGACCGGAAGGCTAGAATCGTTGGTTGCGGAAAATTAAAGTTCAAGTTGCAAGGTGGAAGGGTTGGAGCATGTATGGCTATTATGCATATTCCTGGATTGGCCAGAAATCTGATTTTTGTAAGAAAGTTGAATGATGCAGGTGTAAAAACAGTGTTCGAGAAGGATACGTATAAGATGGTTTGGGGAGCAATGGTATTGATGAAGGGATTTCGGATTAGAACTATGTACAAGCTGCAAGGTAGAACTGGTGTTGATGGGTGAAACAATTATGTGGTTCCTAAAAGTGAAGCAGAAAATCTAGTGGTCTCTAGAGAGAAGACCATGTTGTGGCATCATAGACTTGGACATATTGGAGAGAGAGCCTTCAAATAATTCATGGTAAAGGTGTATTAGAAGGTATGAGTAATAGCTCTCTAGATTTTGATTTCTGTGAAAATTGTGTATATGGGAAGCAAAATCAGGTGAGCTTCCCCTCTGGTGGTAAGAGGGTGAAATAGATATTAGAGCTTGTGCACAGTGACGTGCTTGGACATGTGAAGGTTCCATTAATGGGAAATTTTGTTTAGTATGTATCATTTATAGATGACTTCTAAATGAATACATGGATATATTTCCTTAAGAAGAAATCTGAAGTCTTCGACACGTTTAAAGAATTGAAGTCTCTGGTGAAAAACTAGACAAAGAAGAAGATAAGGGTGGTAAGGACAGATAACGGTGGAGAGCTTTGTAGTAAGGAATTTGAAGAATTCTGTAAGAAGTGTGCTATATCATGGTAGAAGACTACTCCATATAAGCCTGAGAAAAATGGAGCTACAGAAAGAATGAAAAATACGTTGATGGAAAGGGCAAGAAGCATGCTCAGTGGTGCTAGGTTAGGATAGAAATTTTGGGCAGAGGGAGTGGAGACAACATGTTACCTAGTCAATAGATCACCTTCATCTGTGTTGGAGGATAAGGCTCCACAAGAGGTATGGACTGGTAAGAAACCCTCTCTTTCACATTTGAGGGTATTTGGCTGTGATGCATATGTACATGTTCCAAAGGAGAAGAGAACCAAGTTGGATAGTAAATCTGAAAAGTGCATCTTTATTGGGTATAAGGATGGTTGAAAGGGTTATAAGATTTGGAACCCAGTAAGAAGGAAGGTTGTGTATGGCTGAGATGTGGTGTTTAGAGAGGTGAGATATGTTATTAAACATGGAGTCCCATCAAAGGAACCTGAGAAGATAGAGTTTGAGCTAAAGGAGGAAGAATTAGACTCTACAACAGAAGGCGAATTAGAAGATGAAGAGCCACAAACTCCGGTTGTGAGAAGATCAATTGGAGAAAGAGGTCAGCTAGAAAGGTATAGTCCATCTGATTCCTGTTCAAATTTTTCTTTATCTATTACTAATAGTGATCCCAGATTTGTGAAGGAAGAAGTAGATTCAGAGGATGGAAAACTCTAGAAAGAGGCCATGGTTGATGAAATGGCATCTTTGCACAAAAATAAGGCTTGGGATCTCGTGGAGTTTCCGGTTGGAAGGAAACCCATTGGCAGCAAATGGTGTTCAAGTAGAAGACAAATGCAAAAGGAAAGGTGGAAAAATACAAAGCTCGATTGGTATAAAAAGGTTATTCCCATGTGTCGGGAATTGATTTTGGTGATATTTTTTTTCTTGTTTCCAAAGTAGCTTCTATTAGATTACTTTTATTTGTTGTTGTTGCTTTTGATTTTGAGGTAGAACAAATGGATATGAAGACAACATTTCTTCACGAGGATCTGGAAGAGGAGATCAACATGAAGTAACCTGAAGGCTTTGCAGTGGAGGCTAAGAAATAACTAGTATGCAAGTTAAAGAAGCCTCTCTATGGGTTAAAACAATCACCAAGGATGTGGTATCAGAAATTTGATACATTTTTAAGGGGACTTGGATTCACCAAAAGCAAAGCAGATCACTGTATGTATTTTAAATTAATTGGTGACCGTGATATTTATCTGGTCTTGTATGTGGATGATATGTTGCTGGTTGGAAATGACAAAGAAATTATCCAGGATTTGTAGACCCAACTGTCCTCCAAATTCGACATGAAAGATCTTGGTGTTGCAAACTATATTTTGGGCATGGAAATTAAAAGAGATCGAGCAAAGAGGAAGATATGGTTAAACCAGAGGAAGTATGTCAAGAAAATACTCTAGAGGATTAATATGCAAGATAATAAACCGGTGAAGGTTCGTATTCCTATTGGTGTAAAGTTATCTACTAAACTATGTCCCATGACACAAGAAGAGGAAGAGGGCACATCTCATGTTCCATATGCAAGTCTAGTTGGTAGCTTGATGTATGTGATTGTCTGTACTGGACTAGATATTGCACATGTAGTGGATGTATTGAGTAGGTTTATGTCAAAACCAAGAAAGGAGCATTGGACAACAGAGAAGCAGGTTTTCAGGTATTTATATGGCAATAGTGATTATAGTTTGTGGTACCAAGGAATAATAGGATTGGACAGAGTTTTGGATATCCGTGGCTTTGTTGATGCAAACTGGGCTGGAGATCTAGATTAGAGAAGATCTACAAGTGGGTATGTTTTTAACCTATTTAGAGGTTCAGTTGGGTGGATGAGTAAGAAACAATCTATAGTGGCATTATCAACTACAGAGGTAAAATACATGACAGCCACTGATGCAAGCAAGGAAGCAGTTTGGATGCAAATATTGTGTTCAAGTATGGGGTTAGTGCAGGGAGCTGTAAGGATAGATTATGACAGTCAAAGTGCAATTTTCCTGGCAAAGAACCCTGCTTATCCTTCAAAGACAAAGCACATTGATGTTCAGTATCACTTTGTGAGGGATATGATAGAAGACAAAAAGGTGTTGCTGGTAAAGGTGGACGCTTTGAAGAATACTACAGATGCATTGACAAAATTTGTGAGCCCTAAGAATTTCTCTTGGTGTAGAAAAACAATGGGCATTTCAGGGCTGGATAAATGACTAAGCTCTCTTGTGCCCCCCTGTGGAACGAAAACATCAAGTGGGAGAATTTTGGGTTGTGTTATACTATTTCCACAAGTAGCCTACATAGTTACCTGGGGGTTTAGAGGGGGGGTGTGCAAAGCCCCCCCTTTTTTGTGTTGACTATGCAGTGGGGGGTCACAGGGGGGTTTGAGAGGGGAAGTTAGCCCCCCTCTATGGGATCCAGGGTGGTGCCCTGGGGAAAACATTTTGGGACTCTATATTAGGTTGGGCAGACCTACCTATGGTTTTGGGGATGGTTTTTGCACATGGTTTTGGACGCGATTGTTTTTGGTCCATGGTATTGGATGCTTCGGCATGTATAAATATGTATTGTAACATTGTAAAGAACATAATGAAAAATCAAGGTGGTAGTCCCCGTTTTGGGATTCAGGGGAAAATATATGTGTATATGTGTTTTATGTGTTATGCTCTCGCATTTTTTATTTTCTGTGTTTTAGAATTCATATGAAGGTAATTTCTATACAGGGTTAAAACCTACATTTGATATCAGGTGCTTCGAAGTTAGATCGAACGAATGCTTGAGCGGAAAGTGCAACGGTACCCCTGTGGGTGAGTTGAAGATGTCATTGTCTTCTTTCATGACCATATTCACCTACTTCTGTTGTGTGGAGGAACCCTTCCCATGGGCCATGGATGTGGCTACGATATTCCCCTTACTTTGAGAGTGAACCAAATAGAAAATAAATTTCCTAGTCTAGGATATGATCTTACTGCCTTTCTTAGTAGAGATCAAAGAAGTGGCAGTAGGTGGGGCTACCTCCGGTATCCTGTATAATGTATTACAAAAAGAATTAATAACCGCGTGAGACCTTGACTCATACACAACATGCCACTTCCACAAGTACAGTTGGCCTAATAATACATCACAAAAATAAAGAGGGGCAACATCAAACAATACCTCATCTATGAAGGGCTTGATGATGTAGGAAAGGCAGCATTGTTGGTGGACTCAGAGATCTTGTCCTTGGTGAATCCACCCAATGTTGCACGGTTGTGGGTGTGGTATGGTTGGTAGTCCCAGCTGCTTCATTACTTCTACTGAAATGAGGTTCTTTTGGCTCCCACTCTCAACAATGAATTACAACGGTGAACCCTTCACCCACATCTATGAGTGGAAAAGACACTCCCCCTCCTCTATATCTTCAGGCTCATTCTTCTAAACCTTGGTGGTGGCAAGAGTGGCGGTGGGCTCCACATAAATGATTTGCTGCCCTTTGCAATTCCTCTTGTCAGGTTCTGACTCTGGGTCAGAACATGCATCTAATTCCAAAGCCTTCAACTCGGCCATCAATGACTACTTGGTCTGACACTCACTTATGTTATGAGTGGGGCTCTTATGGAAATCACACCACTTTCCTATGTCCTTCTTTGACTTTGTGGTGTTGTTCTTTTCTTGCAACTTTGGCAAGATGTCTTAGGTCACCCCACCTTGGCTTTGTCTTTTGTTCTTTGGATTCGCAGGTCCAAAGTCTTGTTTATTTTGTTTAAACTTTTGCTCAATCTTGACAATGTATCGATATGTCCTGCCTTGCGATGAGATGTTCAGGAACTCCATCTCATCCTGGATGTACCTGTGTAGGCAACCGTGGTATTTGAGTACCAAATGAAGCTCAAAATCCTTGATACCCAACTTTGTACAAAGGGTATGAAAAATATTTGTGAACTCTGGCACATCTTAGTCCCTTCCCTACCGCAGCGTGTTCCACTTTATGTATTTGTCCTCATAGCTCTTGATAGGGTAGTACTACTCCTTGATGGCATCTCAGAGGTGCAATTAAAAATAGTGAGCCCTTACTTTCATCCTTCTGCCTACAGTAGGTTTCCCACGAATATTTGACATGGGGGGCTACTTTGAGAAGTGCAAAAGTGATCTTTTCCTGGTTGGAAAAATTATGAACCGAAAAATAACCATCTAGCAGGTTTAACCATTTATCTACAACATATGTGTCTATCTAACCCTCAAATATGGGGATTTCAAAGTTAACTTGTATCGTAAAGGGTGTGGCATTTCTGGAGTAGCTATTGGAAGCTGATGCAGTGCCCTTGTGTAGCTGTTGAAGGATTTAGGAAAAGTTTTCCATCATCGCGTTCCTTTGTCGCTCGAGGGTTTCTTCTAGAAAGATTTTGATAGGATCTCCTGTGCCCTCGTCTTTCTTTTCATCTACCATGAGAGGCTGTTGGGATTTATAAGTTTATTCTTGTAAAGGTTCGACCAATTCAAGCCATAACTCCTTATATCCCGACCTTGTTAGGGACATGCAAAGAAAAATAGAGAAAAAGCAGACAGCTCTGATGCCATTGATCTGAATTTAAACAAGAATGCAACAAATTACATAGATAACCATAAATATAGAGATGCAACATAAATAATACTTCATTTCATTGATGTAAAATACTGAAATATGCTTACAAATAGAAATGGAAATAAACTAGTTCAGGCGATGGTAGCTTATCTCGAAGAAGAGATGTGACGGCTACATGCCTTTGAACTATCGTACAATGAGGCTCGAATGCCTATTTATTGTTGAGAAAAAATGAAAAAAACTTAAATATCCAAAAACCTAACCCTAGGAGATGAAGTGCCAAACTATGGTCCCCATTTGGGAAATTGGTACATAAACTTCCCGAGGTCGTAACTTTGGCATATGATCTCCATTTGACGCGCACAATAACTTGTTAAAAACATCTATCTAAGTACTACAACTTTGGGAAGAGCAACATTGGCCCATGGACACATGTTGCTCCCATTTTTCTGAAAAAACATTGTTTAGGGCCTCAAAACAGTTCTGGAACTTCAGGACCTGAAAGATTGCTAAAAATAGTAAATTGTGCTACAATTAAGGAAACTGAAAAACTGAAAGAGACAATTGTGGGGGTCCAAGTGGGATAGGTGAGTGGACACCAACATCCACTTGGATAAAACTATCTCATACCTATATTGCAAATGTATAAATAACTAATTTTATCATAAATGCGATGCTCTTTCACTATGGAGTTTTTTTGGGCTTGTACAGTGGTATTAAAGCCCTAGTTGAGTTGTTTCAAAACTCCATGTATTTGAAGTCTATGGCATAAAGGAGATGCAGAGTGTGAAGAATGTGAAGATAGAGTTCAACATAAGGTTAATCCAGTGGAGCAATGCAGTGGGATGCCCAAACTATTTATGATTGGAGAAATTTAGTGGCATAATTTTATTTTTTTACCATATCCGTGGAAGTTAAAATATATGTTGGAGTTTTGAGTGCTTGATGTTATCACTAAAAATTGTCAATACTAATTCAAATACCAATAGTTTTTGGATTGTTTGCTAAAATTCTAAGTTCCATGAATCCAAGGCCCACTTGTTGCTTTAATTTTGGGAGGTTTTATTTGCATTTATTCCATTTGAGATCTCTAAATGATATATTGTTTTTTTACTGAAAGATTTCAAAGTTTTTTTTACCGAAATATTTCTTAAGGATACAAAGTTTTTACTGAATTATTTATGAAGGATACTTTAAATGAAGGATATATTTATTTTGGTGGTTTGAATTAAATTTTTAATTAAAGAGTGGTCAATTTTCTGGTGATTTGAAATACTTCTTTTTTGTTTTATGAGGCCATTGGTAAAATAAAATATTTAGAGGCTAATAATATTTGAACCTAGCTCTTTGCTAAGCTATTCTTGAAACTTAACATTAAACCACAAATCCAACTTTGTTTGAAACAAGAGGAGAAAAAAAATTATACCATTTCAGAAGTATTACATACATTTTGAATTTGAAAGGATTTGAAGAATATTTGGCTACATAAAAATTATGACCTCAATGGTTTCCATAGTTGGCGTTGTTCTTAATGGAAAGGAAAATTGTCAAGAGCGGTTCAGAAAGCTTAAATGTTCCCTTCTTTTTAATGATTTTTGGGATGTTTGTCTACGAAAGAAGAATAGTGATTAAAATAAATTGCACTGGAACCACCTGATAACGTGAAGCAACGTGAAATTTGGGATAAAAAAGATAACAATGCATATGCATAAAGAACTACATCAATGACAAAAGAGGTAATAATGTATATTGTTTCTTGTGGTACCTCATTCGAAGCATTAAAGAATATGAAAGAATTGTATGGTTTGCACTCAGAACTCAAAATTATTCAGTTATTTTTGAAGTTGTTTAATTTGGAGATGAAGGATAATGATCCTTTGAAGAGTGCCTCTGAAATAAAATCCATTTTTGATGATATAGAAGCCACTCGAATTAAGGTGGATTTACAACTTATAGATTTTATAAAAGTCCTTCACCCTGTCTATTCAAACTATTTGGAATCTCTCCAAGCTAGTGGGCAATTAAAAGCCATTAAATTTGATAAACTAGTAAGAAAAATATATGAGAGACAAAAAGCCTTTGGGAAGAAAGAGGCTCCACCTAACTCTAATGTAGAAACTTTGTGCCTTGTCCAAAAGGATTAGAAGTCACATGCTAAAACTTCTAGAGGTGATAAATGTAGTAGAGGTTCTGGTAGGAGAAATTATAGAGGAAGGCGAGGTGAAAATAATAAGGGAGATAGACAACAAAATGATATGCAACAAAGGAATTTTAATGATAGACTAGCTATCAAATGATTTAGATGTGGTAAAATTGTTCATACTACTATGTTGTAGCGGTTGCAACACCATCCAAAATTTTGGCCTGCATCTAACTTTGAAGCCTCCTTTGAGAGTTTTACTTGATGACTAAATGCACTTGAGGTCACTCAATGAGCTCGTGTGAGTCTTCACTCCCACCTTTATTTATCATTCCACTGAAAACTTTTTCATGTTGATTTCAATGTCATGCTTGCAACCATGTTCTATTCATACACAAGGCCTCCACTTTGTGTGTACATGTTATGTTCACTATGTAAACATTTGCCGTACTCACACACGAAGTCATATACATTGTCGTGCAAGAGTTGTCACGGCTGACCAACGATGAATCACAAGCATTGCGCTTGTCGCTCACGCCGTCAATTTGTCATGTTGAGCATATGTGTCTAGATGGTTTGAGTCATCTTGTCATCAAGTCATGTAAGTGTGTGTTTTCAACATCATGTATGCACCTTTTCACTCCTTCACACACTTAGTCATTTTTCTGTAGTTTTGACGAGTGGTTTCCCCTCATGAATTCGGACCTTCACCCCACCATCGACTCCATCAACTATCACCCAGAATAGCACAGAAGCACCAAGAAGGAAATTTCAAGTTGCATTGGCCGCAAGTAGATCAATCAACCTTCATGCTGGTCAACCGGAGAGTTTGACCCAGTAGTCACCCCGGGATTGACTCCCCCCAAAAATTGCACAGAGGTTGTAGACGTTTCCCACTCTGCTGATTGAGAAAATTGTGTAGAAAGGCTAGATAGAAACTAGTGCCCTTCCCAGTCTCACTTAGAAATTGGGCATTTTTTCCAGCCAGCCCACCAGTATGTTGACAAACTTCTCACCAGGAAAACTGCTCAGTTTTCATGAGCAAGCCCTTTACTGCCCAACAGCCTGCTCAGCTCAGAAACTGCACCTGTAGCTCCCAACAGCTAGCTGCCAGTTCCCTCCAAGAATTGAGCAATTTTAGCTACCAGGCTCACGTTGCCCACTTCTTCCAAAAATTGCACATATTTTGTTTTCATAGCCTTCCTGCAACCTGGACTAATCCTCTCAAAAAGTGTGCATTTTTGTCCTCTAGTTGATCCAGACCTCATAGATAGACACTCTCGATCTAGATTTCCCATCTCCATCACCCAATGAATTCTACGCAGTTTTCACCCGCAATGTTTGAAGCCTCCATCCTAGCCCGCAACTCGCAACCTTGTATCCTCTCCTGAACACTTGCATCTGAAATGATCATGCATCATGGTAGACTAGGAAGTTTATGGATTTGATGTCGTCTCGTCTTGAGTGACTATAGATACAGGTACAAGAACAAACATGGTGCGATGATGGATGGGATGAACTAAGGGAGTACATGCAGAAGGACATGTTCACCAATGGAAGAACAAACGATGCATGCAAAGGGATGTTCTTGTGAATGGACGATCATGCAAAGATGTGTTCATAGACAGACAGACAAGCGAACATGCAAGATGTGTTCATGGAAGGACGAATAAATGAACATGCACTTTTCACGAACAAGTTAACCTATCAAGCATGCCAACATGCAAGCAAGGAGCAACGTGCAAATGCAACATCAAGCGAACCCAATGACCATCGAAGACTCCGCGCACTTCGCCATGTGAAGGTGAAGTTGTTATACACCATGACGAAATCCATCACCCAACAACACTGCAGCTCAACATGCACACAGGTAGCAGCACGTATGTACTAGCATTTTCATGTCCAGTCTTGTCATGACTCATGTTGTCTAAATCTCTACTACGGGCCATACTGTCAATCAATGTAATGTAATGTGGAAGTCCAAGAGACACACTTTTCATATGAAGAGTCATGTAAAGTCAAAATTTCATGGAATTCAAATAGTCATGAGGGAAGTCAAACAACCACAAGGGTCAGTTTTGCCCTTGGCTATAAATAACCCCCCTCATTTGTACATGCAAAGGACTTTTCACCTTGGCTCCTCTACATAGCCTTGAGAGTCTGTAATATTTTCTTTGAGGAGTAAGTAGTGGCTCCAACATCCCGCCCATGGGGCTAGTGATGTACGGTGTAACAATGGGTCTTGGAACCTTCGCTTATTTCAGAACCCTGTTAATAAGCCATAACATTTTGTGACAAAAGAGGTAAGAATGTATATTGTTTCTTGTGGTACTTCATTCGAAGCATTAAAGAATATGAAAGAATTGTATGGTTTGCACTCAGAACTTGAAATTATTCAATTATTGTTGAAGTTGTTTAATTTGGAGATGAACGATAATGATCCTTTGAAGAGTGCCTCTTAAATAAAATCCATTTTTCATGATATAGAAGCCACTGGAATTAAAGTGGATTTACAACTTATAGATTTTATAAAAGTCCTTCACCCTGTCTATTCAAACTATTTGGAATCTCTCCAAGCTAGTGGGCAATTAAAAGCCATTAAATTTGATAAACTAGTAAGAAAAATATATGAGAGACAAAAAGCCTTTGGGAAGAAAGAGGCTCTACCTAACTCTAACGTAGAAACTTTGTGCCTTGTCCAAAAGGATTAGAAGTCTCATGCTGAAACTTCTAGAGGTGATAAATGTAGTAGAGGTTGTGGTAGGAGAAATTATAGAGGAAGGCGGGGTGAAAATAATAAGGGAGATAGACAACAAAATGATATGCAACAAAGGAATTTTAATGATAGACTAGCTATCAAATGATTTAGATGTGGTAAAATTGTTCATACTACTACGTTGTAGCGGTTGCAACACCGTCCAAAATTTTGGCCTGCATCTAACTTTGAAGCCTCCTTTGAGAGTTTTACTTGATGAGTAAATGCACTTGAGTTCACTCAATGAGCTCGTGTGAGTCTTCACTCCCACCTTTATTTATCATTCCACAGAAAACTTTTTCATGTTGATTTCAATGTCATGCTTGCAACCATGTTCTAGTCGTACTCAAGGCCTCCACTTTGTGTGTACATGTTATGTTTGCTATGTAAACATTCGTCGTACTCACACACGAAGTCATATACATTGTCGTGCAAGAGTTGTCACGACTGACCAACGATCAATCACAAGCATTGCGCTTGTCGCTCACGCCGTCGATTTGTCATGTTGAGCATATGTGTCTAGTTGGTTTAAGTCATCTTGTCATCAAGTCATGTAAGTGTGTGTTTTCAACATCATGTATGCACCTTTTCACTCCTTCACATACTTAGTCATTTTGCTGAAGTTTTGACGAGTGGTTTCCCCTCATGAATTCGGACCTTCACCCCATCATCGACTCCATCAAATGTTACCCAGAATAGCACAGAAGCACCAAGAAGGCAATTTCAAGTTGCATTGGCCGCAAGTAGATCAATCAACCTTCATGCTGGTCAATCGGAGAATTTGACCCAGTAGTCACCCCGGGATTGACTCCCCACAAAAATTGCACAGAGGCTGTAGACGTTTCCCACTCTGCTAATTGAGAAAATTGTGTAGAAAGGCTAGATAGAAACTAGTGCCCTTCCTAGTCTCACTTAGAAATTGGGCATTTTTTCCAGCCAGCCCACCAGTTAGTTGACAAACTTCTCACCAGGAAAACTGCTCAGTTTTCATGAGCAAGCCCTTTACTGCCCAACAGCCTGCTCAGCTCAGAAACTGCACCTGTAGCTCCCAACTGCTAGCTGCCAGTTCCCTCCAAGAATTGAGTAGTTTTAGCTACCAGGCTCACGTTGCCCACTTCTTCCAAAAATTGCACATATTTTTTTTTCATAGCCTTCCCACAACCTGGACTACTCCTATCAAAAAGTGTGCATTTTTGTCCTCTAGTTGAGCCAGACCTCATAGACATACACTCTCGATCTAGATTTCCCATCTCCATCACCCAATGACTTCTACTCAGTTTTCACCCGCAATGTTTGAAGCCTCCATCCTAGCCCACAACTCACAACCTTGTATCCTCTCCTGAACACTTGCATCTGAAATGATCATGCATCATGGTAGACTAGGAATTTTATGGATTTGATGTCGTCTCGTCTTGAGTGACTATAGATACAGGTACAAGAACAAACATGGTGCGATGATGGATGGGATGAACTAAGGGAGTACATGCAGAAGGACATGTTCACCAATGGAAGAACAAATGATGCATGCAAAGGGATGTTCTTGTGAATGGACGATCATGCAAAGATGTGTTCATAGACAGACGGACAAGCAAACATGCAAGATGTGTTCATGGAAGGACGAACAAACGAACATGCACTTTTCATGAACAAGTTAACCTATCATGCATGCCAACATGCAAGCAAGGAGCAACGTGCAAATGCAACATCAAGCGAACCCAACGACCATCGAAGACTCCGCGCACTTCGCCATGTGAAGGTGAAGTTGTTATACACCATGACGAAATCCATCAACCATCAACACTGCAACTCAACATGCACACATGTAGCAGCACGTATGTACTAGCATTTTGATGTCCAGTCTTGTCATGACTCATGTTGTCTAAATATCTACTACGTGCCATAATGTCAATCAATGTAAAGTAATGTGGAAGTCCAAGAGACACACTTTTCATATGAAGAGTCATGTAAAGTCAAAATTTCATGGAATTCAAATGGTCATGAGGGAAGTCAAACAACCACAAGGGTCAGTTTTGCCCTTGGCTATAAATAACCCCCCTCATTTGTACATGCAAAGGACTTTTCACCTTGGCTCCTCTACATAGCCTTGAGAGTCTGTAATATTTTCTTTGAGGAGTAAGTAGTGGCTCCAACATCCCACCCATGGGGTTAGTGATGTACGGTGTGTTATCACTTAGAACTGTAAACATTTGTATATAACCCTTTGCCCAAAGTCCAATGCCTAAAATTTGGTGTTAAATCGTTTTTAGTCTATGTTTCTTACTTAGGGTTGAAGCTTTAACGATGTTTGAGGTAAAGCATATTCTAATCCTATCGGTCATCCTCCACCATCATGCTTCCATAAGACATGTCTTGTCTAATCCATGTCACCGATCCTTTCCGCAATTTTGCAGCGCAGTCTCTTATTGGTCTGTTTCGCTACATAATCATTGTTCAGCCATTTTGCAGCATCACCATCAAGTCGTTTCGCAGCACATTATGACAATTCAAAATTAAACGCGCTGCGAAATCGCAGATTCGCGCGTTTTGCAGCGAATATTTCCAAAAAGGTCAAGTCCGTTAATGAGTCACCATTCCCGTCCTCTCATGCCAGTTTTTCGTACATCCCAAATGCTCATTAACCGTCACTCCACTAATAGATTTGCAGGCATGCACATCAGTATCAATCCAAATGAGTTTTACTATGCATAGATCTTTGTAATGTTTATGAATGTGCATAAGTGACCAGCCCGTGTGATGATTGTATGTGAGTTTACAAGTGAAGCCACTTTCAAGAGAGCCTGTTTCAAGCGAGGCTGAGCCAAAAGGAAGAAAGGATCGAATTACTGTTCCAGTTGAAAGTTGTTGTTCACTGTCCGTGCGAAAGTTTCAAAGGCGAGATGGAGAAGAGAGGACACCGGTCTGGAAAATGCCAGAGAACATAGCCTGAAGGTTTGGACTTAACATTAAGAGATGAGGGTGTGAAGAAAGCCTTTCAGGATGCCAGCTGTTGGAATTTCTGCCAGAAATTGCAGGGTGGCCATGTTCAGGTAACAAAGGATTTTGCTTTAAACTTCACCGGTTTGAATTCTAAAATAGCCATGTTAGAAGTTAAAGTGTCACCAGAGGAAATAGCTGCAGTAACTGAGATCCCGAGAGGGGGACAAGAATGGTTTAAGAATTTCAAATTCGATATGAGTCCATGCAAAGAATTCCTGAAAGAGGCGTATGTGAATGAGGACCTGACAAAGGCTGTGCCTAGGAACTATATTAAGGAGCATTATGCCCTGCTTCTCACCTGTATTCAGAAGTACCTAACTTGTGAGGGAAGATATAATAAAGTCTATTCCTACCACTTCAAGCTACTGTTGCATTTTACTGGTAAAGCATCCATAGGCATCCCCTTCTACTTGTTTCGAAGTCTAAGCAAAATGTGTGACAAAGTACAGTTAAGAAAGGATGACTGTGAAACATCTCTGTTTCACCATGGTCTGGTCAAGTTGTTAGTTTTGAATGGTCTTCAAAAAATAGGCAGGGATTGGGACTCGTTCATTTTCATGGCGAGTTTTCAAATTAAAATAGGTCTAACTCCACGGCCCGTTAGAGAAAAAGAGCAGACAGTTGAAGAGTCAGTTAAAGAGCCCACGATTGCTGAGCTTCAAAAGGAGGCTAAGGATAGAAGGAAGGTAAAATCAGAGTTAAGAAAGTCAGTCAAGCCACTGGTTAGTAAAGAACAGCCTCGGTCATCAGCAAAAAGAGAAGCCCAGCATAAGAAGACTGTACCTGGGCCAAAAGAATCTGAAAAAGTGTCAAGGGTGAGGAAGAGGAGTCAAATGATCAAAGAAAAAGGCAAAGCAGTGGCTGTTGAGGAAAGCCCGGTATCAAAGGCCAGCTTGAATGATTTGCTGGAAGCTATTGAGTTTGATCAAGCTGGGCCGACACACATTGAACCAATGCACATTGACTTGACACAGTCAACGCCGGAAAGCACTAAGAAATCTAAAGCTGCAAAAAGACTGAGGTTCAACGAACCAAGTGATGAGTTTATTTTCAAACCAAGGAGACCCCTCACAAGAAATCAAGTAAAGGAAGCTGAGCAACTGCCCAGAACAGAGGAGGCAAAGGAAATAAAAGAAAAACCTCTTACAAGAAAGCAAGCAAGGGAAGCTGAGAAACTGCCTAGAATAGAGGAGGCAGAGGAAATCAAGAAAAAGGGTTCAAATAAAAAAGGCATCATTTCCCAAGGAGGAAATATCATATCTACAAAGGACCAGTTGGAAGCAACTGAAAGTGAAATGGCTAAGATGAAGAGTGCCAAAGATGAAATCAAAGCCATGGAAAAGGAGGTTGCAAAATTGAAAGCACAGCTAAATAAATTAGCTGCTAAATGAAATTGCTGATTCTGAGTAAGGTGTTGTTCTAAAGTTTTGTAAATTTTGCTTAAGTTCATTATTTTGAAGGCATGTAAACACGGCTATATATATCCAAGGCAAAAAGAAATTTTGAAATCAGGTGGCAGAGCAATTAAAGTCACAGAGAAAATTGAAATTGTTTAAAACAGTTTCACAGTTTCACAGCGCGCTGCGAAACTGCTGTAGGTGTTGTTTTAAAAACATAGGCAAACAGTTTGATGAAATATTCAGAAATTTGCATAGAAAACACCTAGGTGACATGGAAGGGGTCAAAGGAAGCTGCCACAACCATTCAACATATGCCAGGTGTACCTTTAGTAAAAGGTAAAATGTTTTAAGCTAAGTTTGGAATTTTTGGTTATAAAGCCACTTTATTCTCGGTGATTAGGGTTTGAAGAGAGCTGCATACGAAAAGTTTTGGTTGGCACACCTGTACATCTAAGAAGCCTCGAGCATATCAGGAATGTGGTAATGCCATATATTATCCGGTTATTAAATAATTAAAGAACATACTGCTGCATACTCGGTGATACTAGGTAATGGAGGACCAGAACGGTAAGTTTAGGGATATTTTCAGCCAACATGGAGCGGATCAAAGGCTTCAGCATCCAAAGCAAACATGGAGCATTAATTTCTTATCTCATGCCATCTCAGCCAAATGAAAAGGAAACCAGGTGTCAAAGCTGCAAGGAGGAATCATTCTACGAAGGAGATAGAGTTAGAGTTATAATTAGATTAGAACTCTTTAGAACTTCTGTTAGTGGTTGTTGTATTAAATAAGTTTGTTAAAAACAGATAAGGGTCATTAGTGACAGTCATCGAGCTCCCCTCATGCTGGAGGAGGAAGCTCCAAGTAGTTAGAGTTATGTTTCTATATATAGTTGAATCATCTATGTAACAAGGGTTGGATATTTTGAGAAACAGAGTATTGCTTTGGCTTGTGTAAAACTCAGTTTGGTAATATAATTTGTTGCTTATCTTCTCAGGATTCTTACAGTGTTTCAAATGCTCAAGATATGTTGTTTTGTTTTATCTTTAATTTTTTTATAGTTGTATGAATACAAAATCACTCAGAATTCACTTATGCTGCTCTGACTTCCTGTGTGTATTTGTAAACTGAGGTTTCTATGATATGATGTTTTGAGTATTTAAACATTGCTGCCCTAACTTCTATGCATGAGCAATGTTATATTTTATTGAATATGATCAACTCCATAAGCCCAATGGAATTATTTGTAATGTCTGTCCAGCCAACCTGTTTATTTGATTTACTTTTCTAGAGTTAGCCCTCTCATCAACAAACAAAATCAATAATTTTTTAGAGAGAGCCCTCTCGGGCTAGGGAATTTAATCCTTAGTCCAAAGATTGGTCTGAAACAGTTACACAGAGTCTATCTGATTAGCAGCCCCTTCAGAGATTGATTTTGTGATAACACGGTGTAACAATGGGTCTTGGAACCTTCGCTTATTTCAGAACCCTATTAATAAGCCATAACATTTTCACACATGTATTGTAACTATTGTAAGACTCATCTTGAACACTTGTAATGCATGTTTCTTTAACCTGTGTTTAACACTTGAACTCATCAAAATGTTTTAATACATATATATTAATGAAAATGTGTTGTATGAACTGTTAACATTGTCGTTCCTGTGTTGGTTACCTCCCCAAACATCAAAAATACCTTTCACATAAACATGATATAACAACTGTTGCACTCGCATGAACTCCTCTGTTGTGTGTTGTACATGTTATATTTCTTAGTATGTTGTGACTTCTGTATCCATGTGGACTACTCTTCCAGAATTTGTGCACATCCTCTTGTGTTGTGTGTTCCTAACAGAGTTGGGGCTTCCTCCCTTTCGACTTGGGACTCACTCCCACCCTCTCCCTCTATAGTGAAAGAACCATTGAAACAAGTAACACTACCAATCACTAGGCACATGAACCTCACTACTCGAAGACAAAGTAGACCACTATCCTGTGCTCACAAGCAAGAGTTGAGGAAAATATTTAAGATAATGGCAACAAGGCCATCATATCTAATGGCAATCCCACACCAAATGGTGTCAGGTCTAGTTGGGACTTCATAATGGGGTGATCCCTTGAATCTTGACGGGTCCAACACCGTCAACATTTCTGGTGCTAGAAGGAGGGTCGCCAATTATATATGGATGAAGGTCCTCTCACACTCACTCATCAACCATCTAGTCAGGGTAGTAACTCACACTCCCTCTCACCTACGCGCGACTTTGCAGTTGGTTACTTCTCAGCTCCAAGGAATGAACACAAAATTCCATATCAACGCCTTTGCTCTGTCTGTCCCATCACCCGCTAGTTCGTGAAAGAAGTCGGACTAATCCTAGGCATACAACACCTTCCATACTAATCAAGAAAGCCAAAATCCGCTCCCATAGGGGTTGTTTTATCGTAAGTGGAAGAAGTAGTTTTTGCAACACTTGAAGGTCTGGCAGGAGCTATTGAACATTGAGAAGAACCTCTAGTATCCTGACAGGGGGAATGAGACACCCTCATGATCTTGGGATTAGACTCTGGTACAGGAGGTGGAGGTGGAGATGAACTAACAAACTTAGAGCCTGAACCGTTAGATTCTGAAGGAGAGGAGGAGGACAAAGAAGAAGAAGAGATGGTTGATCAAAATTTGGAATGGATGACTTAGGGACCATTGACTCTCCCAGGTTGTTTGCATAAGATGTCAAAGCGGGCGGAGAGAATGAACATCAAGTTCAACCCTAAGAACACAATGAAGGCAGAAGACCATTTGGACAACTTCTACCTGTAGCTGTAGACCTCTAAGGTAGGGTATGATGACATAGCATGTAGATTGTTTCCATGTACCTTGGATGGTCACGCAGTTGTATGGTATCATAGCCTTCCAGCCAACTCCATATAGCACTAGGGTGCGTTAAAATGCATGTTTCTTGAAAAGTTTGTTGATGACAAGATCCCAACCATGTTACTCGAAGAATTGGGAAGCCCAAAGATGGAGGGGAAATAAAAGGAAAATAAATTCAATTAGAGGTTTACATGCATATTGAACAAGTTTGCAACGGACACCAAACCTCATGACTCCATCACTGTTGATTACTACACATCCACACTACCAACCAACATTGCACAGTTCGTCAAGCGAGCTGTGAAACCAGCTCTATTAGAAAAATGTGAAGAGGCTATTGTTGTTCAGAAGGACCTACGCATGATTGGAATCATCAATGATGATGAATCAACAAAGGAATCCAAAGGCGCGAGAAAAAATTCCCAGACGATGGCAAGAAAAGGTAGATACAAGGAAGCAAATGATATTAAAACCCTCACTCACCTCATAAAAAACTTGACCATAGAAGTGTCCATGCTTAAACAATAGAAAATGGACACATCTACAAGCAGCCATATACCCATACATAGACAAGGAAGCATGTCATCAAGCAACAACTAGTTCACTACAAAATCTATACAAATCTCTGTGTTCCACCTCGATCAGCGTGCAAATTATGAATTCTATTCATTCCATGAGGAACATCATCGAGAGAACTCTTGTTCAAACTAGAAGCGAGTCACAAGTTCTATATGAAATCATACATTTGACGGAGAAAACAATATATAGGAACAACTGGAAGACAAAGATAATGATGAAGATGCTACACTTGATGAAGCACCAAGTTCTAGGCATGTGGTGAACATATATCAGTGCTCACAATTGATGTCGAAGATGAACACTCAAAAACAACCCTAAAGAAAAATGATTTTTTTAATCTTAGGAGTAAAGGGGCTCCCCTTACAGTTGTGGAAGCACAAGAAACGATGAGACTGTTGTTTAGGAAGGTTGATCCACCAACTGCCCCAAAGAAGAAAACATTGAACAAGTCTAGGAAGATAGCAGGGGACAAGAGTAAATCCATGAGTAAAAAGCTGCAGAACACTCCATCAAACAACACAAACATCAGCCTTATCCTAGACACCACGGTGAGTATATTGCCTCTAGACTACAACGTTATAGATTACATGAAGAAAACTCGTTAAAAAATTAGTTTTTTCTAGTTAGCTAAGATCTAGAGTCAGCGAGACATCCTGCTGCGTGTATTGGGATAGACAACAATGGAAAATGTAGCCTCTACCAGCAAGGGAGAAAGCACACCTCTTGGATCAGTTTCCATTATGCTAAACACACTCCAAATGGAAGAAGAAAACTCAGGTTTCCCTCCATTCCTTCTCTCATATGAAGTTTTCAATTGTAATGTTCACAATTGCTTGGTTGATTCTGGTGCAACAACCAACATCATGCCACTCTCCATTGCTAAGAAGATCAATGCACAATGGAACATGACATCTACGTGAGTCATCCAATTTGATCAAACATCTGTACCAACCATTGGTGAACTCCAATATGTGATCATCCGACTATCTCATGACAATCGAGTCCACCAATGCATCAACATAGTTGTTGTGGACATACTAGAAGCATATGGTTTACTACTCAGCAAAGACTGGTCCAGCAAGCTTAACGAATATTGTTCTACGGACTGGTTGCACACGTGGCTTCCATACAAGGGAAAAAAAACCAAATTTGGGTGTTATCCGAGAGGTATATGAGGCACAATCTCACTCTTATCAATGGTGAGAATGAACCATTGGCCTTCGTAGAACTTATCTTTCACAACTACCTCCTGGAAATCATGTTGGGGTGTTATCCTGCATGGCCAGCTCCAACCCCACTAGACACACATTTGGGACTCCTTCCTTACCCAACTGACGGTAATGAAACATCTATAGTACATTGTACCAATACTGGTAGTAGTAGTAGTACAAGCACGTCAAACGGTCTGCGTACAGACAATTTGTGGACCATGTACTTTCATGGATTGAAGACACAGGACAGCTCAGGATCTGGGAGTGTCTCGATCGACCAATACAAAAAGAGGGATCTAGTTTCAAGTTGCTTGGAGTTCGAGTACGTGAACAATGTTGTTAAGTATGAAGCACTCATGTTGGGCTTGTAGAAAGCCATCAACCTCAACGTGGTCACCCTCAAAGTGGTAGGTGATTCAAAAATAATGGTATAGTAGATGCATAACACCATTCACTATTTGTCAACGCATCTCAAATGTTACTAGAAAGAGGTATGGCAACTGATCTCTAACTTCCAAGCATTTAACATTACCATTGTACCATGTACACATAATACAACTGCCAATTCTCTGGAAAACAAAACTCCTAGAATGTCACCTATTAGGGATAGATTTACTATTGAAATTTTTTATAAACCATCTATCCTAGATAACATAACTAACTTACATGTGTTTAATGATGATCAATACATACTGCATTTTATGGCCAACGCTGACGTCTTCAAAGATGCAGTGATAGATGATGATGAGCACAAGTGCTCTCTGCAAGCAGAAGCTGCTAACATGAAAGGCCACCTTTCCTGAAGGGTGTGGCATCTTTGGAAAATGTTTATGACTTGCAAGAACATTTTCAAAGGATGAGGAACAAAAATACCCACAGTTCCACCATGATGCATGAACTGATCAACTTGGGAAAAGAAAAATACTTGAAGTTCATCAATCTCGACACATGTTGCACACAACAAGAGTGGAAATCCTTTGTGCTCATGTTCAAACAGTACTGAGATGTGTTCATGTGGACGTACAATGATTTGAAAAATTATGACACGTGGATAATATAACACATCATTCCCATCAAAGAAGGGGTTAAGCCATATCACTAGAAACTGAAGAAAGTACACCCATAGCTTGAACCCCTCATATACAAAGAGGTTACCAAGATTTTGGATGTATGGATCGTATCCAAATTTCATCATTCCAAGTGGGTTTCAAACCTTGTTCTTGTACGTAACAAGTTCGGGGAAATCCACTTGTGTGTTGATTTCTAGAACATGAACCTCGCCTCAGACAAAGATAGCTACCTCGTACCATCTATGGACCACATTATGCAAACAATATATGGGACACATATGTTTTCTCCACTCGACAGTTTTTCAGGATACAATTAGGTTCTAGTAAAAAATCCTGATAGACTTAAGGCCACTTTACATACCAAGTGGGGTATGTTCGCTTATAGACGAACTTCGTTTGGGCTTTTAAATGCAGGTGCAACCTTTCAGGGTGCCATGGACATCATTTTTTGCAGACTCATTGGGCAGAGTGTAGTGGTATATCTTGATGATGTGACTATGTTCTCAAGAATATGCGAGGATGACATACACCATTTGAAAACAAATTTTGAGGGATGCCGAAAATACAGGATTTCCTTGAATCCCAAGAAGAGCGTATTCACAGTGTCTGAGGGGAACCTTCTTGAACACATTGTTTCCAAAAGAGGGATCAAGGTGGATCCACACTAGGTCTAGACTATCACACATATCCCTCACACAGCCAACAAGAAAGCCATATAGTCCTTCTTGGACAAGATAAACTTCCTCCAGAAGTTCATCTCAGATTATGCACAGATAGTCAAGCCCATGTAGGACATGATCAAGAAAGATGCAGTCTAGAGCTAGGGAAAGAGGGAAAAGTATGCACTCACCTGTATTAAGTAGGCTACTGAAGAAGCACCTTCACTCTACAACCCAAACATCAGGAAGGATTTCCTACTATACACCTTCGCCTTCAATAATTTTCTTGCTGTAGTACTCACTCAAAAGGATGAGATGAATAATGAATGCACCATCTCCTTCATGAGCATAAGCATGCAGGGAAAAGAACTCAACTACCCCATCATTGTCAAGCAAGAATATGTAATTTACAAGGTAGTGGAACACTTCAAACCCTACCTACTGAAGATCCATTGCATAGTCTACGTCTCTCACCCAACAATATGGACATTTCTTGTACAACAAGAACTGGGTGAACGATGTGTGAACTGGATGACAGGCTTTCAAGAGTATGATCTTGAAAGCAAGCTAGTTCACATGATCAAAGGGCATGGGAAATGCAAATTTGCAGCTGAAGCAGTACACGCATCAAAGAGTGAAGAAGAGCTTGCTGGCTGGGAGCAAGAAGTTGAGAAGTATGATATAAGGCGAGCAACACCCATTGAAGATGAAACCTCTTGGTATGCATATGTGCACCAATACCTTGAGCATGACACTGTACCTTCTCAGTTTTCCATCAGACAAAAGAGGGAATTGTGCCTCAAAGCTTTAGCATATTAGTCGGTGCATGGAGTGCTTTACAAGAAGCACAACAATAGAGTTTTGCTCAGGTGCCTAGAGGCACATGAATCAGAGAAGGTATTACAAGATCTGCATGACGGACCTGCCGAGGGTCACTTTGCAGGAAACATCACTCCACACAAAGTTATGTGAGTCGATTTCTACTAGCCCACAATATTCAAGGATGCACATGCTTATGCCCACAAGTGCCCAGTCTGTCAGGAATGCATCGAAAGAACACGTAGGTCAATAGCCCCACCATACCCTATTGCAGTGACCAAACCGTTCCAATAATGAGGCCTAGATATTGTTGGGGATATTTTCATGTGGTGGACAGAAGCAGTTCCTCTCAAACAAGTGAAGGACGAGGAGGTCATATTCTTCCTCCAATAGAACATCATCTCATGCTTTGATGTTCCGATATCACTTGTTTTTTATAATGCAATGTACTTTTCATATTTAAAGCTTTATGACTTTTCATTACAAAATGGTATTGTGCTGAATCACTCATCTAACTACTACCTGCAAGGAAATAGTCTAGCAAAATCCACGAATAAAAAACTCATCCGCATAATAAAAAGGATCGTTTTCTCTAAGCAACGCAAATGGCATACCACTCTAATGAATGCACTATGGGCTGACCACGTAACACCCAAACCCTCTCTGAATACCTCATCGTACTTCCTCGTATATGCTAAAGAGTCCATCTTTCAACCTAATATCTACTTGCCTGTAGTTCAATTATCCCAAGAATCCCAAGGCAAGCCTTTCCAGCTAGTTCAACGTAGGATGGATACACTCCACAAGCTCCAGGAAGAAAGAATGAAAGGAAAAGAAAAATTTACGCTCCTCCAGAACCATATCAAGAGATGGTTCGATAAGAAGTCTGCGGAGAAAGCTAACTATGATGGTGGTGACTTGGTTTTGAAATGGGATAAGTCCCTTGAAGACAAAGGCAAGCATACAAAGCTTTAGTCCCTGTACATTCCTCTGTACACAATCCATGAGAAGCTTGGCCGACACGCATACCGTCTACAATCACTTGACGGGAGGATTGACAGCCTTCCCGTCAATGGTCAAGATCTCAATAACTACTTCTAGTAGGTTAGGTTGCACCCTGTGCCATGTACATAGTCTGCTTGCTACTTGTTGTTTTCATTTTGGTTGCCTTGCTTACTATATTTGTTTCCATTTGGTTTCTTCTCTTAATTTTTTTGTTTTTGTTTGTTTGGTTTTCTTAATAACTTACTATTTTTGTTTCTAGAAATAAGTGCTACCATGTACTGCATTCTAGCTTTTGAATGAGTATATGGCTGAGATAAGAAGGGACTTGTGACACTGGAGCACTTGGTCAGTCTTGTGTCTGTATTCTTTGTGCTTGGTTATAACCTTCAACCGATGAAGTCTTAATGAAAAATACGAGCCATATGTAAGGGGATTTTTGGTCCAACCATGAACCTGTGTCCACACTCGAAAGCCCCATGCCTACAATCAACTTTCTACTTTGTTTGTTCAAGCTCATTCAACTAGTAGAAACAGAGAAGGGGAAAATGTAAACGGTCAAACCTATGTTAGAGGTCTTACATGATTCTCTAAAGGAACAACCTCTTTTGCTCTGAATAATTCGAGATCCCTCTTCCGCCCCAAAAATAAATAAGTGCCTATGAATAGTCCTCTTAAAAAAACACACAAAGGTGAAAGAAGACAAAGGATTCCGACAGAGAGAGGCAAAGCATGCAACTCCACCAGGTTATTAACTAGGTTCATTGGTAATGGAGCAATGCATGTGATCCTGCATGACTCTGTCAGGGTATTGTTTAGGATTACTGGCAGTAGAGAAACAAAAGAGATGAAAACTTTCACTTTGAAAATCTTCAAATCATGAGGTAAACTACTCTTCTCAATTTCGAAACACTATGATCAAGCTGAAATTTTGATTTTGTTTAACTAAGTTGGAAAAATGTGAACCATGTATGTCCACAAGGTAAGTGGGGAAGCCAAAGTGACCCGCACAATGATTCAATACTCCCTAAAACTAAGGCCCTGTGTTGACAATGAACCAAAAAAGAGAGGTTGGAGTTCTATGAGTGTGTTGCCAAGTGTTGTAGTAACTGCAACACCCTCCAAAATTTTGGCCTACATCAAATTTCGGAGCCTCCTTTGAGATTTTAACTTGATGACTACATGCACTAAAGTTCACTCCATGAGCTCGTGTGAGTCTTCACTCGCACCTTGCTTGATCATTTCACTGACAAATTTTGCATGTTGATGTAAATGTCATGCTTGTGACAATTTTCTAGTCATACACAAGGCCTCTGCTTCATGTGTACATGATATGTTCGCTATGTAAACATCCATCACACTCACACATGGAGTTATATACACTCTCACACAAGTTTCATCATTGTCGACCAATGATCAATCACAAGCATCGCGCTTGTTGCTCACACCGTCGATTAGTCATGTTGAGTATATGTGTCTGAATGTCTTGAGTCATCAAGTTGGCAAGTCATGTAAGTGTGTGTTTGCAAGATCACATATGCCCATTTTCACTCATTCACACACTTAGCCATTTTTATGAAGTTCTAACGACTAGTTTCCCCTCATACATCTGGACCTTCATCCCGCCATCGCCTTGATCAACTGTCACCCAAACCAGTGTAGAAGCACCAAGCAAGCAATTTCAAGATGTGCTGCTTGCAAGAAAATCAATCATCCTTCATGCTAGTTAACTAGAAAGCTTGACCTGGCAGTCACTCTGGGACTGACTTCCCTCAAAAATTGCACAGAGGTTGTAGACCTTTCCTTTTCCATTGACTGAGAAAATTGCGTAGACAGGTCGGACAAACACCTAGTCCTTGTCCCTATCTCCCTTAGAAATTTGTGTAGTTTTTCTAGCCATCCCACCAGCCAGTTGACTGGCTTCTCACCGGGAAAACTGTGCAGTTTTCACGAACAAGCCCTGTGCTGCCCAGCAGTCCTCTCAACTCAAAAACTATGCAGAGGTGATCAGCAAGCCAACCTCCCAGCATCAATGTATTTTTCCTTGCTAGAATCACCCAACAACTAACTGCTAGTTCCCTCTAGGAATTGCACTATTTTTGCTGCCATGTCCCAACAACTAACTTCCAGTTCCCTCCAAGAATTTTGCAGTTTTGGATGCCAAGCTCCTACTACCCGCTCCTTCTGAAAATTGCACAAATATTGTTTGCCCAGCCTTCTCGCAGGCCAAATTTCTCCTCTCAAAAATTGCACAATTTCTTCCTCTAGTTGATCCAAACCCTATGGATAGTCACTATCAATCCACATTGACCATCTCCATCCCCCAGTGACTTTTGTGTAGTTTTCACCAGCAATGCACAAAGCCTCCATCCCAACTCGCAACTCGTAACCTTGTCTCCTCTCACAGTCACATGCATCCGAAATGATCATGGATCATGGTAGAATAGGAGGTTTATGGATTTGATGTCGTCTTGTCATGAGTGACTACAGATATAGGTACATGAACAAACATGGCACGACGATGAATGGGATGAACATAGGGAGTACATGCAGAAGGACATGTTCACCAACGGACGAACAAACGATGTATGCGAAGAGATGTAATGTAATGTGGAAGTCCAAGAGACCCACTTGTCATATGAAGAGTCATGTAAAGTCAAAATTTCATGGAATTCAAATAGTCATGAGGGAAGTCGAACAAACACAACGGTCAATTTCACCCTTGGCTATAAATACCCGCTCATTTGTACATGTAAAGGACTTCACCTCGACTCCTCCATATAGCCTTGAGAGTCTATAATCTTTCCTTTGAGGAGTAAGTAGTGGCTCCAATGCCCCACCCACAGGGTTAGTGATGTATGGTGTAAAGATGTGTCTTGGAAATTTAGCTTAATTCAGAAGTCTACTAATAGGCCAACACGTTTTCACACATCTATTGTAATCGTTGTAAGAATGATCTTGAATACTAGTAATGCATGTTGCTTTAACCTCTATTTAACACTTGAACTCATTCAACTGTTGTAATACATATATACTACTGAAAATGTGTTATATGAGCTGTTAAAATTGTCCTACCCATGTTGGTTACCTCCCCAGATATTAGACATACTTTTCATGTAAACTTGTTATAACAACTTTGCACTCATGCAAACTCCTCCACTATGTGTTGTACGTGTTATCTTTCCTTGTGTGTTGCGATTGCTACATCTGTGTGGACTGCTCTTCTGGAAGTTGTGCACATCATGTTGTGTTGTGTGTTCCTAACAGAGTTAGGGCTTCCTCTCATCTGACTTGGGACTCACTCCCACCCTCTCCCTCTACAATGAAAGAACCACTGACACAAGTAACACTAGCAATCACCAGGCACGTGAACCTTACTACTAGAAGACAAAGCATACCACTCTCTTGTGCTGACAAGGAATAACTAAGGCAAATATTTAAGATAATGGTAACAGACCATCATACTGGATGTGACTCGTACACCAAATGGTGTGAGGTCTATTTTGGACTTCATACAGGGGTGATCCTCTAAATGTTGGTGAGTTCAACACTGTCAACATGTTACTAACTGTAAAATCCCTTGGAAGAAATTAGGCGAAAGGAGAGAACAATTTAATGAAAATAAAGATCAGCCCCACTAGATAAGGCAAAATCATCAAATTCTATACATTACATTGTTTCTCATTGTAATTTTAATATGAACTATATTTTCAACATTGCATTTTTTTCATGGCAAGATAGTTGGATTTTGGATGCAGGAGCCACTTTTCACATGAAATTTAGGTGATATTTTTTTGAAACATTTAGTGATGATACTGATGGTGTTATTTACTTTCCTCACAAGTCTCAAATTAAACCATCTGGCATTGGGCCTATTCTTTTGAATATAGCAAATTTTGCATATTATGTTCTACAGAATGTACTTTATATTCCATAGTTTTAGCGTAATTTGATGTATCTTATCCAGATTCGGCAGCAGGGGCATTCTATTCATATATTTGATGGCAACATAGAAATAAGAAGAGCATTTGATCATGCAATTGTTATGACCAATGTGGAAGAAGGTACGCTTTTAAAATTTAATTGGTACTTAATCTACCAATTCTTGTGAAACTTCTGTTCTTTTGGTGCAACAAAGTGATATCATGTCTCCCATCTTATTGTGGCATGCTCGATTTGGTCACATCAATTATGGCAACATCAAAATTATGAAAGAGAAAAGTATTAAAGGTCTTTCGACAGTTCTGAGAACTATTACACCTTATGATGCTTGTATTATGAGAAAGCATTGTAAACAACCTTTTCATAGTTCTTCTTTCAGATCTTCATGAAAATTAGGTCTCATACATTTAGATTTATGTGGACCTATGCCTTTTGCAACTGCAAATGGACATAAATATGTGTTGACATTTATTGATGATTACTTGAGAATGTGTTGGGTGTATTTGTTGAAGAATAAGTCACAAGTGTTTGAAGTTTTTAACAATTTTCATTTGATGATTAAAAGTGAATCTCAATAGCATATAGGAGTTCTTAGAACTGATAATGGTAGTGAGTAAACTTCTCATGTTTTTGAACAATATTTGAAGGACAATGGAATCAAACATCAGACTACCATACCTTATAATCCACAATAGAATGGCATCACATAACATATGAATATAACTTTTCTTAATATGGTTATATATGTCATGTTCTTTAAGAATGTTAAGTTGATGCTTTCAAGAGAAGCAGTGCTTTGTGCGTCTTATATTCGTAATCATTATCCTTCTTTTGTCATTAATAATAAATATCCTTATGAAATGTGGTATAGTCGTCTTCCTGTTGTTCAACATTTCAGAGTATTTGGTTCTCTATGCTATACATTAATTCCTAAATATCAGCACAACAAGTTGGGTGTTAGTAGTTGCAAATGTATTGTCTTGGGATATTCTGGTACTTGCAAAGCTTATAGGTTGTATAATGAGGAGAAAAAGAAGTCCATTCTTTCCATAGATGTTATCTTCCTTAAATCAGATAAAAGTAATTCCATTGTTGATAAACAACTGGCTCATTTGGAGAAATTTGCATCTAAGAAGTTCTATTTTGAATCTGATAATGATGTTCCACACACTAAAAGGGGAGCTCCCATTCTAGATCATTATGTGGTTCTTCCATCTTTAACTCATTAGAATATTATTGTTCAATAAAATTTGGATGATAGTAATGTTTCTACAAGATCAGAAATTGCACTTGAGACCCTGTTCTTGAGCCTGTTTTTCAAGATGAGCAACCAACACAACCACTTCAATGACCTTTACGAAGATCTACACGTAATCGAAAATTTCCAAGCAATTATGATGATTTTGAAACAATAATTTCTTCTAAAGTTGATTCAGGTAATGTTTTGTACAATTTTACAATTGGTGAACCTAATTATTTTGAATAAACTACTAATTGTGATGAATGGAAGGATGCAATGCAAAAGGAATATGATGCACTTATTAACAATGGAACTTGGAGGTTAGTGGATCCTGTTGGCCTTGTTGGCATATGGCCCTAAATGGATGAAAGTATGCTCTCCAAGTCTTCAAAAGTTAGTAAAATCAGGCCAAAGATCAAAACAATCGTAGGAGAAGATCCATTAGAATGGAGGAAAAGCACTATCGGGAGGCCAAAAACACATAAAAATAGTGAAAAACAGAGTATCGGAGGCATAAATAGTGAAATTCACAGTAGCCGTCAGATATGGCCAATCAATGGTCCAGATTTGATCGGCAGGTCGCAATCGGCACATTGAGGGCGGACCGTATGAAACTTGTGATGGCGATCAGCGATGCAATGTGGACCCTTGATCAAGCGCGTAGATTGACAACCCACTCTGCATTGTAGGATCACTATCAAAAAATACAAGGAGCACTTACATCAGCTCGGGGCATGAGCGATGTATGATGTGATTAATCAGACCTAACGGTTATATAAATATTGTTGCATAGATTTGAGATCCGCCAAAAGGCATTTTTTAATGTGTTTTCACATATTTCGTTATTTAGCAAAACACATAGAAGTAGCGTCAATGTGACATTATGGACCTGAAAGGGTTTATTAATGTTGTTGAGCACCATTTCTAGTCCGATAAAGCAGGATTTTCACATTTTAATGCATTTTCCAATATAAAGAGAAAATCACAAAACTGGCAGGATTTCGGGAGGGCCAAAGGCAATAAGTGGTTTAGGTCGGGCTCTGCCCAATCCCATACAACGACTGCCATGTGTCCAGGCTGAGCAGAGAGAAAACCACCCTCATTGGGCAGTTAACTCTCGTACGAAAGAGCCGCCCAAAATGGATTACAACTATTGCATCTAGAGCTCCTAGATCAACGGTGGAGATGTGATATCACTACAAAGGTAGACCCAATAAAGGAATATACTGTATTTAAGGGAATTTGAATTCCGAAATTGACTGAGTTTTGGTAGAATTCCTCACTATTGCAGTGTTTCTCTGTGTAAAACAGAAAATAGTCATTGTTGGTATTTGAAAGGATTTCAAAGGCCCAAAGACTCATTCCATTACAGAACAGAGGCCTGGAGACAGAGACCGGGAGACAGAGACCTGGAGATAGAGACCATGAAATAGAAGGCTAGAAGGGGAAAGGCAACAATGCAACACAGCGAAACCAAAAAATGATCATGGAGCATCGTTGGCACGAGCAAGCCACCTAACAGCGCAACACATTTACTAGAATTTGATTACTATGCTGTTAGGAAAAGAAGCCTCCGAGTTCATGCGTGTCTAGTCATGGCAACAAACAGTTAAAAAGATAGAATGGATAGATTAAGACACCTCGAGCCTTTGAGAGCTCGGGAGCATTGTAAAATGCCTATAAATGGTTGAAAGTTAGAAAGATGAAGGGTTCAACTTTTGGAGACTGTGGAGACTCTGCTCCTCTAAGCTTCTCATCTTCATTCCAGCAATATAAGCTTATTTTTCTGTTACATGTTCAATTCCCATTTTCTCCTCTGTTCTATGCTTGCACTTGATTACGTTATTCATGTTTTCTTCTGTGTCTAATGCCAGATAACTGTCATCTTATCTTTTCATTGATAAATTAGATTTGCAAGCTTCATTTTATTTCTATAGTTAGCCATTCATATGGTTTATGTATGCATCTACTGGTACAATCAGTATTCTCCATCTATCCATTGAATCTATAAACTATTGAGCATTAGTGGTCTAAAGCCTTGTAAATATGAGGGTGTTCATTCATGTCTTGAGTGAAAATAGAGTTGAAACAACCATATGACTTGATCTAAATCATCATCCATTCCAATAGTTTAGAGAAAAATATTGAAGACATATATGTTACCAGGCATCTTCGAGTTACAACCTCGGAGAGTTTCCTGGAGTGATAACATAATTGGCGTTGTTGTCAGGGAGAGGAGACTGAAGCATATATTCCCTGGGGGATGACACAGATCCAGCTTTGATGATAGACAAAGTCTGGGCACTTTTTCAGTTATAATCATCTATCTGGCAACTCTACAAGAGGACGAACCTCTTGGCAACTCCACTTCATAGTTTTGGCTTAGTTTGTGAGGCATACTTGGAGAAATCCTTAGAAGCCACAAGATGACCCAGTATCTGACCCTGGAAAAATCATCAAAGAAATAAAGGCATTGCAGAAAGGAGCATTAGGTCCAGGTAGCTCTAAACAATACTCTATATCTCTTCAAGAAAATCCTATAATAGAACAAATAAATGTTGAGAGTATAGCATCTAATACTAGCAGTGAAGAAAAAATCTCAGAGATTCATAAAGCTCCTTATTCTTTAGGTTCTCTTTTTGTTGTAAGCCCAAAGGAAACCTCACCTCCTATCCATAATATTCCTGTAGTCCTATCAGTCACTCCTCAGCCCTATGTCATTCAGACTTCCAGTACCCTTATAACCACCACAGCTATGGTATGACCACAAGCACCTACCAAAATGGAAATAATCATAGCCTCTACGTACGGACCCCTAGTACTGTCCACTCCTTTGAATGCCATGCTACTAGAGAATATCAGAAGTATAGGCCTAAGTTCACTAGGAATGAAGGTGTTATAGCTAAAGAACATCTTGAATCATTCTATAGCTATGCTGATAACCTGGACATTAGTGAAGATGATGTATGGATGAGAGTCTTTGTCTAAAGTCTACATGGAGAGGCTAGAAAATGGTTCAGAGAACTGACCCCAAGATCTATAGCAGATATTGAGGCTTTAGATGATACATTCCTAAAGCGTTGGGGGGATAAGAAGATTCTACTCTACTACCACATCGAGTTTAGGAACTTAAAGAGGGAAAATGGTGAGTTGTTGTCTAATTTTAATAAGAGATTTAACCGCATGTACAACAAAATGCCAGCGAAAGTAAAACCCACCACTAGCTCTGCTAAACTCACCTATGCCAATGCCTTTGATTTTGACTTTTGTCTATTGTTGAGGGAGAGATGATGCACTACCTTGGCTGATATGTAGGATGCAACCTTGGAAGTAGAATTGAACATCATGGCTACAGAGAAGCTCAAGGGAAATGTTGATAGAAGAAGATAGAGGGGTGAGTCTTCATCATCTTCAGATCCCAAGATATATAAAATGACCAAGATGATAGAGTCATTAGCCTTTGAAATCTCCAAATTAAAGGTTGAGCAGCTCTGTGGGAAAGGAAGAGTTCCTAACACCTTTGCTCCTAGAAATCCAAATCCACATAGAAGATCTAATGAGTAGTTGCAAATTCTGTAAAGAAGCAAAGATGCCAATGACGACCAAAAGGTGAATACCACTTTCTAGAATGTAGCCATGGAAGAAGAGTAGTTTGAAGAAGATGATGAGATCCACTGTCTAGAAGACAAAGGTAGTGCCTCCTTTTTTACCTCAGCTGCCTATGAAAAGTCATTATTCAATGACCAGATTAACCAAGAATGGGATGGTGAAGTTGTTCTGCAAACTAAAGATTGGCATAGATATGATCTAAGGTCGAAGATGAATAATGCCGAAGAAACTCATGTTCAAATAGTTGTTTTCCTTGTAGTACAACAAGCTAGTAAGTAGAAGCAACCGACAATTTATCCCATCCTCCTCAAAGCTCCAGCTCACGAGGTAAGAGGCCCTGACAAGTCTCCTTCTCCTTTCAGTTTTGAATCGAAATCCAGAAGCTAAGAATACCTATACCTATGATTGAACTAGTGAAGAATGAATCCTTCAAAAGATCCATCCTCGAGGCCCTTGAGCCTAAAGCCGTTCAAGCCTCCACTGACTATGTAAATCTGCAAGATGACAAACCAACTATTGTTCCAAGCACAATGATTGAAAAATATGATGACGGCTCACCATCATTCTATGTCTCTCTGACTATTCATGAAAAAATCCTTCACAACTACCTTTTGGACATTGGAGTCAGCCATAATCTAATGGCCAAGGCTGTCATGGATGAATTGGGTCTTGTCATTACCAAGCCTTATCATGACCTATTTCCTTTTGACTCTAGAAAAGTGAAATGTTTGGGACTAATCAAAGACCTAGCCATCACCTTGTCTTGGCTACCCATGAAAAGCATGATGATGGATATCGTGGTAGCAGATGTACAACCCAAGTTTGGCATGTTTCTATCTAGAGGTTGGATCAAGAGATTAGGTGGAACATTGGAAAATGATCTGTCCTATGCTACTATCCCAGTTTTTGGAGGTGAGAGAGGGAGATTATACAGAGAAGCTCAGTTGGCTTATGTCATTAGTGATGAAAGGAATCCCACTAATCATCTTATTTATGCTTTGAACACTAGCTTTGGAGCTTGTATTCTTGAGATTGAAGAATCCCAGCTGGCCTCCATGTAGCTTAAGAAACTAGTTTTCCAGATCACAGAGGAAGAAGGCCCACAAATTTGGGACATGTTCTTTGATGGAGCTTGCTCTAAGGAAGCTGCAGGGGTAGGTGTAGTCCTTGTATCCCCCACACAAGAATTCATTCATTTATCTTTCAAATTAACTTTCCAGGTCACAACTAACATAGCAGAATACAAAGCCTTGATATTGGGCTTAAACATCGCTAAAGAAATGGGCATCAAAGGTCTGAAGGTGTTTGGAGACGCAGACCTTATCATTCAGCAGGTCAAGAAAAATTTCCAAGCAAAGCATCCAACGCTGAAAGCATACAAAGATGAAGTATGGAAGCTCAAGGACTCTTTTAATATTTTCAACATTTCTTACATCTCGAGAATGAAGAACTAGCTTGCTGATTCCCTTGCTATGTCTGCTAGTACGTTTATTCCTCCTTTGCCTCCTAAATTAACTTATGAAGTTCAAGTGAAATATAGACCATCTCTACCTGACAATGTCAAATATTGAAAAGTTTTTGAAAATGACAATGAAATTAATTGGTTTTTACAAGTCTTTGATGAATTTTCTGAAATGCACATCAACCAAGAAAATGAAACCATGGAAGAATGCAACTAGTCCAAACTAAATGACGAGATTGGTCAAGACAACATTGTTCAACTACCTAGTAACCATATACCCAAAGGATTGGTGCCCCTAGAGAAGTTGTTTGATCATGATGATGTACCTTATGAGCTTACCAAAAAAGAAAATGAGTTTGTTGTTCACAAACATAATGTAGGGAGTTCAGTGCATCCAAAGTACATTAATCTATCCACTCACTTGTCTTCTACCCAGAGTTTCGAGTATTGCACCCTAATGAAACAATTTGCTGATATTTCTTCTTGGGAATATAATGATCTTAAGACCTATGACACCAACATCATTCCACATAAGATCCCACTAGAGAAGAACACCATCCCTTTTAAGCATAAATTAAGACCTATCAGCCCTCTCTTATTACCTTTGATTGAAAAGGAAATCAAGAAGCTGTTGGATGCCAAGATCATAATTCCTCTAAGGCATTCAAAGTGGATAGCTAACCTTGTGGTAGTAAGAAAGAAGAATGGAGAAATTAGGTTCCATGTTGACTTTAGGAATTTAAAAAAAGGCTCTAAAAAAGATAACTACCCCCTGCCTAAGATCGAACACTTGCTACAAAAAGTTTCAGGGGCTAGAGCCATGTCTTTCTTAGATGGATTTTCAAGTTACAATCATATTGTTTTACGTCCAAAATATTAGGAAAATACCACCTTCACTAATCCTTGGGGCACTTTTATGTACTCCAAGATGCCTTTTGGACTGATGAATATTGGGGCTACTTTTTAGAGGGCCATGGACATAGCCTTTGTGGGAGAGAAGGACAAGTTTTTCCTTATTTACCTTGATGACATAACTCTTGTTTCCAGCACTCACAAGGACCATTTGTAACATTTGGGGAAGGTGTTTCTAAAGTGCATACAGATTGAAATTTCTGTGAACCCAAAGAAATCACAATTTGCTCTAGAAAAAGACAAACTTCTGGGACATATTGTCTCTGCTGAAGGTGTGAAGATTGATCCAGAAATAGTTCAAGAAGTTTAGACATTATCTACCCCAACATCAAAAAGGGACATTCAATCTTTCCTCGATAAGATCAACTTTGTCAGGAGGTTTATTCCAAACTTTGCAGAACTAGTGAAGCACATCACTTCCATGCTCAAGAAAGGATCAGAAATAAAATGGATAGATGCTGGAAGAAGCTCTTTTGAAGCCATTAAACAAGCTATCATGGAAGCTCCCACTCTAATCATCCTAGATTATACCAAGGAGTTTTATATCTTCTCTTTTGCCTCTTATGATACACTTGTAGTAGTTCTGTTGCAGAAAAATGATGAAGCCATAGAGCACCCTGTGGCCTTTTTCAGCAAAACTCTGAGGGATTCTAAACTAAGGTATGGCCTTATTGAAAAACAAGCTTATGCTCTCATAAAATCTCTAAAGACATTCAGAATTTATATCCTACATTCCAAAGTGATTACATATGTACCTTCGGCCTCAGTAAAAGTTGTTCTGACTCACCTAGATATTGATGGAAAGAGAGCTAAATGGATTGCAAAATTCATAGAGTTCAACATAGAGGTGAAGCCCAACAAGCTTGTCAAAGGCCAGGGCTTGGCTAAACTTATGGTTGAAGAAAATTGTAGTTGGTTAGACATCAATTGCATGGGTTCAAATTCAGGTGATGAGCAGACAGAGGAAGCAGCAAAAGAGCAAAAGAAGAATCAGTCTTTGGCTGAAAATCTAGCCACATGTGAATGGTATTACAATATAGTTCATTTTTTGTAGAAGCTAGAGGTCCCTCCAGGGCTTAGCTCAATTCAAGCCCGGGACATTAATCTTAAATCAACCAAGTTTTGCATTAATAAAAACCTGCTTTATTGCAAAGACCAATCATGAATCCTCTTAAGATGTCTACATAAAGGAAAATATGTGGAATTCATGCACCAATTCCATTCTAGCATCTATGGAGGGTATTATTATTGGAAAACCACAACCCAAAAGTTCTTGAGAGCTAGGTATTATTGGCCTACTTTGTTCTCTGATGTGTTTTATTTTGTAAAATCTTGTGACAAATGTTAGAGGTTTGCAAGAAGACAACAACTAAAATCTCTGCCCTTGAATCCAGTACACATCAATGGTCCTTTCCAACAGTGGGGCTTGAACTTCATAGGTGAGATTAATCCACATTCTAGTGGCCATCACAAATAGATCTTGGTAGCCACTGATTATTTCACCAAGTGGATTGAGGCTATACCCACTAAGAATGCTAATCATCAAGTTGTCATAAAGTTACTGAATGAGAATATTTTCACTAGATTTGGTTGCCCAACCAAACTAGTCACTGATAATGTAGCAGCTTTCAAGGCAAAAGAATTGGTGGACATGAATGAATCCATGGGCATTCAATTGGTGCATTCTACCTCATATTATCCTGAAGACAATGGCTTGGCAGAAACATCTAACAAGAGTCTTTTAAGGATAATAAAAAAATTGTTGGAGGACAACAAAAATATCTCGGATTCCAAGTTGAAGTTTGCACTATGGGCTAATAGAGTTACCAACAAGAAGTCCATAGGAAATTCTCCATTTAAGCTAGTTTATGGTGCTGATGTTGTTTTTCCTATCCAGCTGATTCTCCCTGTGGCCAAATTCTTACAAGAAGAATAGGATGAGGAGAATGACATGATAAGGAGAATTAATAACCTGGTCAAGTCACAGCAGATCAGAGAGTAGCTGGTTGAGAAGTCAAAAGTTCATCAAAAGAAAATCAAAGAAAACTTTGATAGGAAGGCAAAAGTGGACATTGTCCAAGTTGGTGACTGGGTTCTCAATTGGGATGCATTGAAGGAAATGAAAGGTAATCATGGTAATTTTGACTCCTTATGGACAGGTCCGTTCGTCATCACTCAAATTCAGTAGAACAATACCTTTATTCTGCAGAGTCTGGAAGGAGAATATGTTTTTGATGGACCAGTCAATGGGAATATCTTGAAACTTTATTTCATTTACGGCTTTAAAGCCTTAATATTGTAAATGTGTTTTTCAGTTTTTATTTTCTGTGAAAAATAAACTCCATGTCCAATTGAACACCAGGAGATAGATTTGATTTTGGTTTTACGGGAAAGGCATTGGTCTGTGGTTCTTGAAACCTCGCAGGGAGGCTTTCATCCCCAGAAGGAGCCAGTGTTAGCCCTGTTGGCATATGGCCCAAAATGGATCCAAATATGCTCTCTAAGTCTTCAAAACTTAGTAAAATCAGGCCAAAGATAAAAAAAATCACAGGAGGAGAGCCATTAGAATGGTGGAAAGGCACTATCAGGAGGCTAAAAACACATAAAAAAAGTGAAAAACAGAGTATCAAAGACATAACTAATGAAATGCATAACAATCGTCAGATTTGGCCGATTGGTGATGCAACGTGAACCATCGATCAAGCACACAAATCAACGGCCCACGTTGCATTGCAGGATCGCAATCGGAAAATACAAGGAGCGCTTACATCGATTAGGGGCATGAGCGATGTGCGATGCGATTAACCAGACCCAATGGTTATATAAATATTATTTCATAGATTTCGAGATCCATAAAAAGGAATTTTTTAATGTATTTTCACATATTTTGTTATTTAGTGAAATACAAAGAAGCAACGTCGATGCGACATTACGGACCCGAAAGGGTTTATTAATGTTGTTGAACACCATTTCAAGTCCGATAAAGCTGGATTTTCACATTTTAATGTATTTCACAATATAAAGGGAAAATCACAGAACAAGCAGGATTTTAGGAGGACCAAAGGTAATAAGTGGTTTGGGCTAGGCTCTACCTGATCCCATACAACAACTACCACATGTCTAGGCTAAGGAGAGAGAAAACCACCCTCATCGGGTAGCTAACTCCTATACAAAAGAGTCACTCGAAATGGATTACAACCATTGGATTTAGAGCTCCCAGATCAATGGTAGAGATGTGATATCACTACAAAGGTGGACCCAATAGAGGAATAAACTGTCTTTAATGGCTTTTGAAGTTTGAAATGAACTGAGTTGTGGCAGAATTCCTTAGTGTTGCAACTTTTCTCTGTGTGAAATAGAAAACAATCATTTTTGGTATTTGAAAGGATTTCAAAGGCCCAAAGACCCATTCCATTACAGAATAGAGGCTGGGAAATAGAGACCAGGAGATAGAGACCTGGAGACGAAGACCAAGAAAGAGAAGGCTGGAAGGGGAAAGGCAACAACACAACACAACGAAACCAACAAATGATCATGGAACATCGCTGGCATGAGCCAGCCACCTGACAGCACAATACATTTACAAGAATTTGGTTACTATTCTATTAGGAAAAGAAACCTTCGAGCTCATGCATGTCTAGTCTGGGCATCAAATAGTTAAAAGGATAGAAATGATAGATTAAGACACCTAGAGCCTTTGAGAGCTATGGAGCATTATAAAAAGTCTATAAATGGCTGAAAGTAAAAAAGATGAAGGGTTCAACTTTTGGATACTGTGGAGACTTTGCTCCTTTAAGCTTCTCATCCTCTTTCTAGCAATATAAGCTTCTTTTGTTGTTACATGTTCAATTCCCATTTTCTCCTTTGTTCTATGCTTGCACTTGAATAGGTTATTCATGTTTTCTTCTGTATCTAATGCCAGATAACTGTCACCTTATCTCTGCATTGATAAATTAAATTTGCAATCTTCATTTGCTTTCTGTAGTTAGCCATTCATATGTGTTTATGTATGCATTTGATGGTATAGTCAGTATTCTCCATCTATCCATTAAATCAATAAAGTATTGAGCATTAGTGGTCTAAAGCCCTGTAAACCTGAGGGTGTTCATGCATATCTTGAGTAAAAATAGAGTTGAAACAGTCATCTGACTTGATCCAAATCATCATCCATTCCAATAGTTTAGAGAACAATATTGAAGATTTATATGTTACCAGGCATCTCCGAGTTACAACCTAGGAGAGTTTCCTGGAGTGATAACAGATCCTCCTGCAGGTGTCAAACACTTTAGTTGCAAATGGTTGTATAAGATCAAATACAAAATAGATCGTTCACTTGATCAATATAAGGCAAGACTTTTAGCGAAAGGCTATGCTCAGAAGGAAGGAGTTGACTACACAAAGACATTTTCTCCTACAGAAAAATGGGGCATAATTAGAAGTATTTTTTCTCTTGCAGCTCAGCATAGCTAGAAGATACACCATATGGACGTTAAAAAAACTTTTTTGAATGGGGATTTGAAGGAGGATGTTTAGATGTTTTACACTGAAGGCTTTGTTGTTAAAGGAAAAGAGAAAAATGTATGAAAATTGGTTAAGGCTTTGATGGATTGAATCAAGCATCTCGTAAATGGTATGAAAAGTTAACTGAACAACTTTTCAAGTTGAATTATAATTTATTTGATCTAGATGATGCAACTCTTTTTGTTAAGAAAATTGGAAAGTCAGTTGTATATATGGTTGTGTATGTAGATGATTTCATGATCACAAGAAACAATGATGACTATATGGCATCCATTAAGAGAGAATTATTGTAAGTTTTTGACATGACAGATTTGGGTTCATTACATTATTATTTAGGGATTGAAGTTTATCAAAAACTCAAATATCTATGCATTTCTCAGAAAAAGTATATCGGACAACTATTGGACAAATTTGGGATGGAGGATTGTAATCCTGTTGTTACTCCTATGGAGTAGAATTTGAAGCTTACATCCACTGAAGGAAGTATGTTTGAAGATCAAACAAAGTACATGCAACTTTTTGGAAGTTTGAATTTTCTAACTACTACTTGACCTAACATAGCTTCTTTTGTAGGGATACTTTCCAGGTTCATGCATAAGCCAAGTGAAGGTCATTGGAATTCAGCAAAGCGAGTGCTTAAGTATTTGAAAGGCACTAGAACATATGGCATCACATATTCAAAAATTGATGATTTCCATCTCACTGGCTATTCAAATTCTGATTTTGATGGAGACAAGGACAATGGATTCTCTACCTTTGGTTATTTAATGAGCCTTGGATCATCAACCATCAGTTGGAGATCACATAAAAAATCTGTTCCTGCTGATTCTACCACCGAAGCCAAATATGTTTCAGCAGCTCAAGCTACAAAATAAATCATTTAGCTTTGCAAAATACTTGAATACTTGTAGGAGAAACAAAAGGCTTCAACTCCACTACTTGTCGACAACTCTTCCGCAATTCAGTTGGCGAAGAATCCGAAGTTTCATGATCAAAGAAAGCATATTAACACCAAATATCACTTGATTCAACATTATGTATAGGCCAAAGTTATTCATCTGACACCTTGTGCTACTTCAGAGTAGATCACAGACAAATTTACAAAGTCATTGAGATGTGAAAAGTTTGAAAAGTTCAGAATGTTACTTAGCATGTCATATGTCCCTTCGGATTAAGGGTGGAATGTTAACTATTCCTTCGGGATTGTTATTATATCATATGTAATTAGTTTTACATTCCATTTTTATGGTTAATAAGTTACCGATACACAATTGTCTTGTAGCTAGATTAAACATCTATAATTAAGTAATTTTATCATTAATACGATGCTCTTTCATTGTAGAGTTTATTTGGGCTTGTACATCATTCAAGTCTCTTCAGAAAGAGACCCTCTCCAGAATAATATTTATTTAGATTTCATTTCATTCTTGAAGTCAGTGATTGTTGGGAGTTTTGATAAGATGGTATTGATTTGAGATTAGATTTTCAAGTGTTTGAGCAAGCCAATACATGATGGGTTATAATGTATGAGATAAGCCTTATGATGTCAATTACATGTCCTATATTGTGAGATCAGAGGATTATTTGGGTTTTCTTAATCAGTCTGTTTCATATGTAGATAAAAATGTAAAAACAGTTTGCATGCAATTTGTCTTCCAATATTGCAATGTGAATATTTCATCTTGCATATTAAGAGCATAGTTGCCTCCTGGGCTTTAGGTTGTAAATTAATGCAAATATAAGCTATATAACTGAACACTATATTGATATGGGAAATGAGAATGAAGGAAAGGATGATTATCACCTTGTATATTAAGAGTGAGTATGGTTGTTTTGGTTGTCTTCAAGTTTTTTCTTTATAAATCAATGTAATTATAGCTAAGTCATTATGATTACTTCTAATTATTAATCATATTTTTTTTCTAAATGTAAGATAGGTGAATGGTTTAAATTATAATTAATAATGATATTTGTATTCTAAATGCAAGATAGGCGAATAGTTTAACCTTGATGAGTATGTTCTTGCTTGATATTTCCTTATATGTGTTCTAGGCTATTAAAAAAAAAAAAGGCTATTATAAACAACAAGTTCATAAACATCCTGTTATTAAATGATTTTAATTTTTATAAACTCCTTCCCTTTTTCACTATTTTGAAGCCTTTGACCACCAAAATCCATTGTGTTATCTTATACTTTCATAAAAATATAATTCACAAGTTTCTTCTAGGTTGAAATCTGGAATTCATAAATCTCATAATGGCAAACTCTTAAAGTCCAATTCTCCCAAACTATTAAACAATAATCCATATCGAACAAATTCCTCAAATTCCCCCTATTCTCTTTAATATAACAAGACATTTCTTATTCTACTATCACCATCTTCATCAACCAACTGTTGAAAAGTGTGCAACAAGAAATGCTTGTTGAGAATGCAACAAGATGATGGAGCTTAGTGGAAAGGAGTCGCCTTCACTAAGTGGGCCCACAGGCTATTTTTGGCGCAAGTCTATTTTAGACTATGTCTATTTTTAGACATATGGATCATGTCTATGGATTGCAGGTTGCTGTTTATGGATGATTGATCAAGTTGGAAAAATAGATGGACTTCTATTTTTGATGAAAGTGTGAGTGATCACAGTGTGAGTGATCAAGTCTATTTTTAGACTGGCTGTCAAAAATAGGAAAGTCAAATATTATTATCTCACAATAATATTTGGACTATAAACTTTGTCTTATTCTCTGGGAGCACTTCAGTTCGAGCTACGGATGTGGCACATGCAATTGCATGAAGGAAATACGTGGTTCTTATGGGTTAGTTGAATATTTGCATGCATGACTTCAGTTAGAACTCAAGTGAGTTGAGTTTAGTGGACTGTAGGTGCAGTTGATGGAGTTGTGTTCAGTTTAGCTTTGTTAAACTGGTTGTATTTAGTCTAACTGGCAAATAGACTAGAGATGAGTTGGGTGAATTAGTTATTAATTTAATTCACAAGTTATTAACTCATAATACAACTAATGAATACATCAGTTAACTCAGTTGCATGTCAGTGCATGTTCAGTTCAGCAGGGACAGGGGTTAGAGAATCAGATTGCTATCAGTTGTGACTATAGTTGTGCACCAGATCTTGCACAAATCAGGGGATTGAGTATGCCAATGAGTTTGCACGTATTGTAGCTTAGAAATACGTGATTTAGCCAAGGAAAGACGTGGCTGCCTTGGAATTATCATCATTTCTCTTGTAGGTATTGAGCAGCGGAGGCAGGCAAGCAGCGAAGGAGATTTGAGCCAGTGATTGATTCAGATCTGAGCTGTATTGTGTGTAACAGAGGTGGAGATACTTGTGAGAAGTATTATGTTGTGT
>APFE031754607.1:0-12136 GCA_000404065.3 Pinus taeda
GTTGAAATGATTTCTTTCGATAGTAGGTATAACCATTTAAAAGTTTTATTTAAACAACATCTAAACACATATTATTTAGTAGGGCATCCACGTAATTTACTAAATATAGGGATGAAATATTTTTGTTTTGTGATTTTTATTATTCCATATTAACAAGAGCATTCATATAAATTAAAAGGCTAGTAAATTTTGATAAACACCAATCCATAATAAGTATCAAAACATTTGCTTCATTGTGTATCTAAGTTCCTAAAATTTAAAAAAATAAATAAATAAATCATACCACAAATTAATTTTTAACTTTACTCTAAATTTATTACTAATAATAATTATAAAAAGAATGAATACATAATTTAAAAATATATACATTTAGAAAAACATGAAACAATATTTTTAATGTGAAGAATTGCCCTTCGCAATGGAAATCTTTAACCTGTAATTATGCTTTGGTACAATACCCTAGCGTATCAATAGCATAAACCCCAAAAACGATAAAGCATTTGTTTATAAGACATTCTTATTTAATCAATTTGATTAAAATGGTAAAAAAACATAACTATTTTGGAGATAGATCTAAACCTTTTATTTGTGAAGACCTTATTCAAAATAGACAAAGCTATGCAATTAAATGTGTAAAGGATTTGATATTGTAAAGACGTACATATTGAAATATTTATCCACTCTTGTTAAATTGCTTAATTATCAAATTTGTCTAGAATAGAGCAGGGATTTATTGAAATTATCTCTTAGTAAAGGAGTTATAATTGTGGGGATCTAAATCTTGGATTTTTCAATTTTTCATTAGAAAAGATCATTTTTCCAAACAAATCTAACTGGTGGACAAAACATACAAAACTTATAGCGGTTTAGAAATTTCTCATAAGTATGTTGTGGATGTAAGATTTTTGATCTATTCTCTTTCACTGTTCGTTGTTACATTGAGTAAAGAAAAACATCTTTTAATCTACAGCTGTGATGGAGTAAGTTAATGTGTTTACAACTTGAAAGTAATGCACTTCATAATGTTGAGTGTTTATTTTAATGAGACTTGTTGATATTTATATTATTTATTTTTCATTTACATAATTTATTTATTATTTAAATCATTTTAAAAATTACATTTTTATATTTTTAATTACAGTTTTTTAATTAAATAATAATACATAGATTTTATATTATTCACTTCTTGGTGTACCCAATTAATTAACAATTAATATGACCATACTTCATCTAGTAAAAACATGTCAAATCTTAAATTAAAAAGGTTTAAAAATATAAATTAAAATGTGTTATTATCCTTACAATTACAATTAGGTTAAAAACAGTGCCTCTTCTCATATATATGTCATTCGCCCATTCTTGTACCCAATTGATGAACAATTAAAATAGGCCTCAAAGATTACTACTCAAAAAAACCACTGAACCTGTCACTTGTTTTGAGCCCGGATAAAAAATTTCCTGACAACGAAAATAAAAATGATAATTTGAATATGTAGCGCAAAAGCTTTCTAACAAGACCTCAAAGAAGATCAGCAACATTAGAAGGAAGCTCCTCAACAACCACATTGTAGAACCTCTGAACGTCTTGTAGCATTCTCTCATCATCTCTGGTAACAAAGTTAATTGCCACACCCTTCCTTCCAAACCTGCCGCTGCGACCAATTCGATGGAGATAGTTTTCTGGCTGGGTAGGAAGGTCATAGTTGATGACCAGTGAGACTTGTTGCACATCAATACCACGGGCCAGCAGATCAGTTGTAATCAGTACACGTGAGGATCCAGATCGAAATTCCCTCATAATGATATCCCTCGTGTTTTGATCCATGTCCCCATGAGTAGAAGAGACAGTGTGGTCACGAGCTGTCATCTTGTCCGTCAACCAATCAACCTTTCGCCTGGTGTTTACAAAAATAACACTCTGTGTGATTGCCAGGGTCTCATACAGATCACACAGTGTGTCAAGTTTCCAATCCTCTTTTTCAACATTGACATAGAACTGCTTGATACCCTCGAGTGTCAACTCATCCCTCTTCACTAGAATCCTCACAGGCTTACTCATGAATTTCCTGGTGATCTCAAGTGCTTCAGGAGGCATTGTAGCAGAGAAAACACCCACCTGAATCGTTGAAGGGAGTAGCTGAAAAATATCATAGATCTGGTCTTTGAAACCCCTGGAAAGCATTTCATCGGCTTCATCCAGCACAAACATCTTGATGCAATCGGGGCGAAGAGAGTTCCTGCGTAACATGTCAAACACACGGCCTGGGGTCCCAACGACAACATGAACTCCACTCATGAGTATACGCTGATCATCACGAACACTGGTTCCACCTACGCAGGCATGAACTTTAACCTGCAAGTAATCCCCGAGAGCGCGCATGACCTTTTCAATTTGTTGTGCAAGCTCTCGGGTGGGGGCGAGAACCAAAGCCTGGCATTGCAGCGAGCCATAGTCGAGTTGCTGCAGAATTCCGGAACAGAAAGTCGCTGTCTTGCCCGTTCCAGACTGGGCCTGCTGTATCACATCAAGACCCTTGCAGAACGGCACTATTCCCCTCTGCTGAATCGCAGATGGCTTCTCAAACCCATAGGCGTAGATGCCTCTAAGAAGATTCTCGTGTAAGCCCATTTCATCGAAGCTTTCGTGAACTTCATCGTAGCTTGCGAAGAGCTCGTCGCCTTCCGTTGAAAGTATTTCCTTCATCTTGGCGTCATACTGACGAGCGTCGAACATAGTTGCATCTGCTACCGTTCCGGCCATGATTATTGGGGTTTAAATCCAAGCTGAAGAAATGGTTCGCGAGGCCAATTCGCAGAGCAGAGCAGACCGCAGCAGCAACGGCACAAAAAGTATTTACACTCGGTAACAAACCTGTTAAATAGGTAGACCTAATTTCAAGCAACAACACTAACAGCATAAAAGAAACTACCTCCACGTAGAAAGTCGAACAGAAATCCCAGAGACTTCTGGTGATATTCCAAAATACTTTATCTAACGAAAACCCTTTTCATATGAATCCACAACCTGGATAACGAAATAGATTAGAACGATATTTTTTATTAATACAGACAGGAGCCAAAGAGTAAAAAGGGGTCGTCAGCTTCAGCGAGAGGTCGGCTACTTTTCGTTACAGAAACCCCTAGGTGGGATCGTTGTTTCATTATTAACTAAACCGCTCGTTGTTTCATTATTAACTAAACCGCCCCATTTTCTTTAACCTGGGCAGACATCTCCCAAATCGTAATTTTGACCTTTTTCCATTAAAGCACTGGAAATAGCTTTGATCACCACGTGGAAACTTTAGGCTTTTAATTATTGCCATTTCCAAACGACTCATGAGCCCCAGAACGCAGAAAGGAACCATATCGACTTTATTTAGAGAGTGTTTACCCAACCAAACGAAGCCCCACATGGATAGAGGAACCATATCCACCTTATTTAAGGAGTGTTTACCCTGCCAAAATAGAGAAAGGAACCGTATCCACCTAGTGGAACCGTGTAGGAAGTGTTTAGCATTTTAGTAAATTCATTTCCTACCTTCTAAATGGGAACATGGTTATTTATATCTGTGGTGGTTGATGTTATTGGAACAAATACAATCCTTAACATTTTCCATTCTATTCCTTCTATTCTAATATCCATGGTAAATTCATTGATGCATATTATTATACTTAAGATTCACTATTGGTTATGGATGCATGTTATCATTTGATGGTATTCATTGCCACTTTGTCTCATTTTAGAGCTTTTGTCTCCATGTTTGTTTGAATACTTGATTTGTAATGCAAAGTAAAATGCTTTGAGTTTGGTTTTTATGGATCTTTTCCTAAATAAATCAAGATTATTTATCCAATTAGCTCTAATTCTAGGATACCATGTAATGATTTTCCATCTCATTGTCCGTAGCAAATGATTTCCTTATCTAATATAGTCTACCATGCATCAAAATTACAAGGGAACATGCCCTCTTGCTTTGAATAAGTCATTTTTCCATGAACTGTTGCACTCCTTCCACAACCCTACGAATAAACTAACAATTGAACTAGGAACATAAGAGTAGGTCATTCTTCTAAAATGCCACCATGGTGAGTGTAAATAATTAAAAATATTCAAATGCGGTCAAATTCCACTTTGGACTACTCATTTGATGGACATGATGATGTCATTGTGTTCTTCTTTTTCAGAGTAACAAAATCGACCTAGAGATCACCTCGTTGAGATAAACAGAGGTTAGTTTTTGATTTTATGCACCCCCTCATGGACATCTGATCGGGTCGGCTTCAATTTCATGCACACTTGGTAAGGTCGTCCTAAACATCAAATGGACATTGTTGGACACCCCCAGAGGCCTATATATACAAGTGGACTAGAAGCTCATTCGGACATCACAACATCGAGAATCTTCTTCTCTTATATCTGATTTGGTTCAGAGCATTGGCAAAGGAAAGTGTTGTACAGAGGTCTGAACTCTCAAATCCGAAGCTCGCATAAAATTAGGGTTTTTGTTCTGGACACTCGCATATAACTCAGAAAATCCATCCCTAGACGCACGCATGCTATGGGCAAGACAACGTCCAGGAAGCTACAAATGCACACATGCCAACTTGAAGGGGGCGTGGAGAGGTTTGACTACAGTCGATCCTCATCCAAAGTTTTTTTAAGTTGTCTGAAGTTTGAATCAAGCTGTATCTCATATATTGTACCACTGTAAACTGGTTTCTAAAGTTGTTGGGTTGTATTACTGTTCATATTGTCTTGGGCTCATTGTACTCTCTCCTGAACAGTTTATGACAGTCCAATAAAAGAAGAATCTCAAAGGGTTTTCCCCTGGTCTTTCAACAAATCTGGTGTCTCTTGTTGATGTGTTGATTGTCTTCTTTCTCATTGCATATATTTTTCTATCTAAGGTTACTACTGATGAATGGAAAGACTAATTGTAACTGGAAATTTTTCTAATTGAAGTTTGGAATTGGGCTAAAGTAATTGATACAACATAGAAAAATATGAAAAATTAACATGGTATCAAAGCTAAGGTTAAGGACAAGCCCAAAAGAAGACAAGCCTTGAAGCAGTCATCCTTGAAAAGTTGAAACAACTCATCCAGATTCAATTAAAACAAAGGATAACCGAAATGCGTTTGCATTTGATAAAAGAAAATATTCATTTTTTTGTCTTGTTTGCGTAGAGGACACATAATCCAATGATGTTTGTGAAAACAATATGTATATAAAAGCTCGAAAACATACAAAACTAAATACAAAGCTGAAAATTTCAGTTTCAAACTTCGAAGAGATGGAATTAGACGATACTATAGTATCATCTGAAGGTGATCGAGTTTATGATCTTGTTAGAGAAGGTAACATTTCAATTGCTTTCAAAAGATATATATATGTTTTATGTTTTTAAAATCAATGCATATAAGTGTCTAGATAATAGTTAAAATATAGAGATCTTTAAATAGATAATAAAATCAAGTCCATGTTGATAAAGTTAATTTCATATTAATTATGATCTGAATTTACACTTGTTTTATTGTGCAAGATATTTTTCTGTTGTAGTTGCACCCATTAACAACATAGAAAATGTCATATATTATTTGATGTGGTCCACTGAATGAAAGATGAAGTTATTGGAAGACTATGATGATAACGTTTTTATATATGAGAGAGGGTCTATTATACTGAAAGGTTATTTTTTCCAAGAAAATCATCAAACTGAGAGTAATGTTTACTTTCAATAATATCAACTCGATGTCATAAGTTGTCAATATAGTCACTTGGTGTGTGCAGTGCGCATAAAGTTGATAGAAGTTCAATCAAAAAAGAAATTGAAAGTTAAAAAATGGAGAATTTCAAAAACTGACGATGAACAGATCATTGAGGATGTCATTCCATTACAATTTTTTTAACTGAACTTCCCAACAATTTCTTCTACTTGGATTCATCATTGAGAACTTAGAGTTCAAGTTCATGCGGCTGGAAGGTCTTATGGTTTTCACCTTTCGACGAAGCCTCGATACAACTAGTCCAAATATCTTTACACGCATTTTGTGGGGGTCCATTGCAGATGCCTTTCCATCAAAACAAGTTTTTAAACCTATTTCTAGATTTTATGATCCATGCCTTCTATATGTATTCCAATATATAACCTCATTTAGATCACTTGAGATATTTTGTGAGTCCTAACTTCAAGTCGAACATGATATCACCCTCAAATATTTTAACATTATGACAATGGGTCCTACCTTAGATGTGTTATAAATAGACTTTGATCCACCTATATAGAGACTTTTTTTTGGGAGGCTGAACTCTTTTATCAAGGGCCTACATACTTATTATACCCAAATAGACTCCAACATGGATTAATGGAAAATCAATTCGAGTTTGTTGACAACAAACCAAACTGGGATTCTTTCTCTAGCAATTGACAAGATTGCAAAACCAATACAACCTATACCTATAAAACCTCGAATTCAATCAACAATTGGTGTGACAATTAGGTTTTCTTATGACAAGAACAAGAAAACCGATTTTCTTTGTCTTAGTTACAAATCTAAATCAGTCGCACTCTCTCTCGTCTCTCATGGAAAACTCTACAATTTCTTCACTCTTTTTTAAAATACTTCCATTATATCAACGAGTAACAAAGTTTTAAAAAATTCAATGAATTTCTATTAACTCCCTATTTTTTCTAGGTCTATCCATGTTTTGAACAACCAAATGACACTCACCCTAACTCCATAACGACATAGATTCCTTCTAGATTACATTTAGGAAAATATTGCAAAATAGATAAAATTTAAGGAAACCGTCTTCCTTTAGAAAAATAGGGCTGACATAAGGAGGTAAAAATGATTTAACTGGGACATACTCCTGCATCAACAACTCATGCTCCCCTGCCATGCAAAAAACACTTCATTGTAGAATGCCTCATTTCCATGCAAGGAGAACATCGTTGTTTTTATTGGAAATGAGGCAAAACACTTCAACACAAAATGAGGCATCCATACATCTTATAAATTCAATGGCTTGTCACCATTTTAAAAAAAAAAGGATACCCATTCTATTGTTTGTCTATCAATCACATCGTTATCCATTTTGATACCATTTTTAAATAATTGTAGGGATAAGAACTAAGATGGATTAGCTAATGGCATCCCTTCATGTAGAACTAGGGGAGACTACCAAAGGAAATGGTCATTAAAAGGAAAACCATACCACAATGAAGTGTCTTTCCGTGAAATGAACAACTTAATAACCTCCTATGCATCGCATTTTCTTTGGACCAGCAAAAAAATAACAATCATAACATAAGGGTTCCTATGAGGATGTACAAAGGAAGGCCCTACCAATTATTTTTCCCCTATGGATAACCTTGACTAATATTATTCTTGTGAACATGTTTCCTTGCTTCACGACAATTCATGCCCCCTATCATCCATTTAGAACAACAAGACTTCAAACAAATACTTGTTGTGATAATAGTCAAACAATCATACTTATAGAAGCATAACATAAATATGAATTGGCATGGACAACCAAATTTTGAAAACATAATATCATTATTATATATGACTCACATTGACTCATTACAAAAAGAGAATCAAAAATCTTAAAAATAATCTTAAAAACTCCATCACCTTTGGAATATATTCAAAATGTCACCCTACGTCCCTAATATTTTAATAAGTATTAAAATTAAGAAGTACCCTAATATTTTAATAAGTATTAAAAGTAAGGAGGACGAATTGGAGATAGAATTAGTGCACCTTATTCCTAACGCGAAAATTCAAATTTTGTTGTGTTATGAGATGGAGACTACAAACTATCATTATCCGTTTGAAGACAATACTTCTATCAACCATTACAAATAAATATGTCAACACATATTAATAATAACTATCCAATTCTAAAGGAAAATATATTTTTAGCCTGAATTAAATTTGGAATAAATTTTACAATTGCGCACTTGAGAGGACTAATATGGTGAGGGATGGATCTTTTCGATTGTTAGTCCATCGCATATATTCTTAATTTTCAGGTCATATTGAATACCTCTACATCGATGCCTAGTTATTCAAAATCCATGAATGGTGTCTCATATTTCACATATAGATAATGGATGCTCATTTGACCTAAACTAAGATAATTTGTTAGCATAACCCGTTAGAAATTTGTTGATGACAAATCTATTGTCATTCTTTTAGTTTTTTATTGAATTTAGTGAACAAACCTTCTCACATAAGCTGCTTGAAACCAATTTGAATATAAAGACAAGATTTTCTTGATGTCTAGACACATTTTCTAGTTTGATATATATGTGTGTGTGTGTGTGTTGATATCATCCTTCACTCTACTCTACACCTTATGTTCTTATTAAGTGTTTCGTTTTTATCCTTCCTCAATTTTGCTTTGGGAAATGTTTTGATCACAAGTAGTTGATTTTTTATTCGTTCTCCAACACACAATTTTGGTTTTCGTTTTGTTTGCCTTTCCTAATTTTGTGTTTTATTAATTGAGTTTTCATAATCAAATAACCTATTTTGAAGAAACTTGATATATTGAATCAACTAATATTAAAGTAGTTTGAAATGTTTTCCTGTGATAGTACCTACAACCATTTAAAAGTTTTATTTAAATAACGTTTAAATACATATTATTTAGTAGGGTATTTACATAGTTTATTAAATATAAGGATGAAATATTTTTATTGATGGCTTTTATCAACTAGGGTATTCATATAAATTAAATAGCTAAGAAATGTTGAGAAACATAAATCGATAATAACTATCAAAACATTTACTTCATTATCTATCTTAAGTTCCTAAAATTAAAATTTTCATAAACAAATTAAATTTAAACTTTATTATTATTAATAATTATAGAAAGAATGAATATATAAGTTAACCATATATACATTTAGGAAAGCATAGAACGCTATTTTTAAATGTGAAGAATTACTCTTCCCATGAAAATCTTTAATCTATAATACCATGGTGTATCAATACCATCCACCCAAAAAACTTTAACTCACTTCTAATGACATTTGTTTATATGACATTTTTAATTAATCAATTTAACTAAAATGAAAAAAAAAAAAAAAAAGACATAACTAATTTGGAGATAAATCTAAACCTTTGATTTGAGTACTATTATTAGTATTCTTGAATATTCTATGGAAGTTAAATTCCTATCATTTAACTAATAATTATAGATAATTAAATTAAATTTCTCCCTATTCCAAAATAGACAAGTCTATAAACTCTATTATATGTAGTGACCTTATATATATATATATATGTGTATATATATGTATATGTATATTATAATATATATATATATATATATATATATAGATAATAATTATAATCCACTCTCGTTATGAATTATTTATAAAGTAACTTATTTAGGTAAAGAAGCTTTAATATTGTAAAGACAAATATATTAAAATCTGTATCTACTCTTGTTATGGATAATTTATAAACTGTCCTCCTAAGGAATATGTTGAAAAGTAGTTCAATTTTCATCAAATATTATTATTATGATTATTATAAAATTAGATTTAAATTTTTTTATTTATTTATATAATAATATATATTCATATCCCGGATGTGGGTGACACATCGTCAGTTATGGAGGCGCCACTTGCAGGACATGGGCAGCCCCAGGATTTATGAGGGCATTCAATGCCGGAACGCCGCCATGGAATATAGGGCGGGGTTCAACCTGGAGGCACATTCATTTTGCCATTCTTGCCGTAAGCTCGTCTGCAACGAGCAGTTATGGCGATCAAGGTTCGAGGCAAAGGTTCAGTGTTTAAATCAGATGATGATGAGGCTCAATTCATGTTGGATCATATGCAGCTTTTGGCCTTTGATGCACTTTGCTTGTCGGTTCATACTCCGGCTCCCGCCTGCTCACCCGCTCTCAGGGAGGCCTCACCCTCCTTCCCTCTGCTCGTTGGTCGTTGTTCTGATAGGAGAGGGGACTGCGAATTGGCGTCCTTACCCTATTCCGCCTCTGCCTCAATTCCGTCACCCTCTCGGCTCCTTTTCCTCGGCTCTGTCCCAAGCATGGTCAGGCCACGGCAGCGTCCGCCTTGCTGTAGAGGCTCGGCCAGGGGAGAGTCCTCTCGGCCTCCTGCTCAGATTCCTAACCCCTATCGTTGTCGATGCTGCTGCCATGGCTTCCCTAATGCCACGCCAATTCAAGCCAGTCAATTTGTGGACTCCCGCAGCCCTGACCCTTCAGCTCCTTCGCCGGCCTTTGGCTCAGCCATCTTCACCTTCAGTAGCTCGTTGGACAGGCCCCGCATCAACGCTCATGTATCGGTTCTTTTCCTGGATGAAGCGCCATCTGATAGTGAGGAGCTCCGTGGCAAACAGCAGCAGCACCAGAACGAGGGCTCAACATTTGTCGAAGAAGTGCCAGGACGGGTGGAAGAGCAAGGTCCAACGCTGCCAGAGGCGTCAACTTCCAAAGCGAGGGATGTCAACCCGGTTCCCCACCCTATTGCAGTGGAAGATGAAGAATCTTGGGGGTGCCCAGTGGTCGAAGAGTAACCGGAGAAGTAGCCAGCCCTCCGCTCAGCTCCACCGTCTCCAACCCCCTTCAGGTCTTGTTTTGGCTCTCGGCTCATATAATTTCACTGTCCTTCTGGTCTTGTCTAATTTTGCCCCGGCGTGGGATAATTTCAATGTTTTTATGGTCTTGTCTATTACTGCCCCTGCGTGGGATAATCCTTTTGACTGGTCCTGTTTTGAGATGCCCCTGCGCGGGATCACTATGCTTGTAGTCGGGCGCCCCTACGTGGGTTCAGTTATTTTGCTTGGGATGGGTTATTTTTGGAGAGTTTCAGTTCACCCACGTGAGTTGATACCTGGCTCAGAATGCCGAGGCCTGGCCTCAGGCGATGACACCACATGACTGTAATGTTCTGCCCATTGATGAAATTAATAGATTAGTTTTTCTAGTGAGAAATATATATATAAAATATATATTAATATTGTCTAAATATTATCAATCTATTCTTTTTTTCAATTCATATATTCTTTTTTATTTATTGATCTATTTTAATTTCTTTATTATTTATTTTTTTAATAATAAACGTAACATAAAATCAAATTAAATAAAGTATTTTTTCTTAATTAAATTCAATTTTCATGTGAAATATATTTTATAATAAATTTAATATAGAATAAAAATAAAATGTAAAAACATCGATATTGTTTATAAGTAATACTTTTTGAAAATCTATCAAATTTGTTTAGAACTCAACGGGATTAATTGAAATTAAAACGATTTGTCTTGGTCGTAAATGAACTACAGCGGTGGGAATTCGAGTCTTTGATTTGTTTTTATGAAACTCAGATTTTGATCGCGAATCGAGCTCCCATCAGAGATAATATTTTTATTTTTATTTTTAAAATAAACCTATATTGTTAATACATTATTTTGATGTATTTTTCCAAAAAAAAACATTTTCCAAACAAATCTAACAAAAACACTAATTTCTAATGGTTTAAAAATTTCTCGTGAGTATGTTGTGGAGGTAAGATTTTCTATCTCCTTTTTTAGTGTATCAATGTCTTCATTGTCATATTGAATAAAGCAAAACATCTTTTAATCTATAGGATAAGATGGAATAACTTAATGTATTTACATGTGGAAAGTAATGCACTTAGGAATTTTGAGTGTTTATTTTAATTAAACTCGCTAATATTTATATATATTTTTATTTATACTATTTATTTTTAATTTAAATAATTTTTATTTGTTTAATTATTATTTAAATAATTTTAAAAATAATATTTTTATATTTTTAATTAGAGTTTTATTATTAGATAATATATATAGATTTTGAATTAAAAATTTGCATCTCTTTTCAGTTGTTAATTTCACATATTGTTAAGTATTATTAATGTTAAATAAAAAAATATTTACTAGTTTTAGGGAACAACTAAATTGGTGATTAATGTAATATTAAAGAGATGAGATTTACTGGTAACTATCTCTCACACTAGATTCCTCTTGGATAAATAAATATACGAATAATAATAGATATTTATTAAGTGAATTATTTTCCTCCTACATTATTTAGAATACCAATTGTAATTATCCACGTTAAAAATTGTGC